>AYEL01081738.1:0-152089 GCA_000484575.1 Olivierus martensii | reverse complement strand
ATAATAAAATCAAATAGACAAAATTACAATATAATTTCAGAATCTATATTTTTTATGCATATCCAACATTAATTGTTCTCTTTATTTTCTGATGCTTATCATTAATAGCTTACTGAAGTTATTTATTAAAATTTTTGATGTGACAAGAAGAATGTTATTAAGTTTTTCTAGCAATGTATTCTGACATAAACAAACATTATAAAAAGGAACATTATCTGCTCTATTTAATTCAATTGAAGCTATCTTATATAAAACAGATACTTGTTTTCCAGAATGCATGAAATTTTCTTTGAAATGCATAATTATTAGGGACATAAAATACAAGACAATGGAAACAGTGTAAACAACTGATTCAGTAGGAAGAATGAATTGTTCTCTATCCAGATTTTTAATGTGATCAAATGAGTAATCTCCAATATCTATTTCTTTATCCAATTGTAGCCATTTACAGCATATGTGTCATTTATTTAATTTCAATACTTTTCTCAATATTGGAAAAGAATGATGATTAAATAAATTAAAAATAACATGAGCGATAACATACCATAGAATCGTAAAATCAATTAATCTTAAAGAAGAAAATCCTTTAATTAAACAGTACAGAAATAGTTCACAATGGCTTCCTCCTAAGACCGGTAAAGTCACGTGATTTTTTTCTCGCGGAGGCCTGTCTTTCTCGTTGACCACGACGCCACTTCTAGAAAGTCGATATCCAAAACTGAAAATACTCGCTCTTTCGTTTAAATTTCGTCTCGCAAACCTGCGAATACAAAAATGGTCTCGCATTCTCGCTGCTAAGAAAATGGACGCGATTGGATTCTTAGCGATAATAGCTGATAAAAGTTTTAGATGCGAAAAAGTTTTTCCAGATAGAAAACAAGATCTTGAATTTCCGGATGAGTTATTTGTGAGGAATTACCGATTGCCTAAATACTTGTTCTGTCTCATAGAAGAATTAAAGCGTGATAGTTGGTTCTATTTTATGTTTTATACATAACATTTGTATAAAACATAAAATTTCATTGGAAACCAATGTTGCTATTAATGAAAATTGTCAGTTTGAAGTTCCACTCTCCATTTTAATTACCACTGATACAAATATGCTATGAAAATATCAAATTATTCGATAACAGTTAATAGAAGCTAGATTTGCATATTAATGTAATATTTTAAATTAGATGATCATTTTAATTGATGATAAAATAGTTTTTATTTTATATATAAGAGTATCTGTTGCACATATCTACAACATAGTGCTTATAAAAAAGGAAATTTTTTCTATTCCTGAAAGGTATATTTTAATATCATTTTTAAGTTGTTATATTTTTTGTTACATTTTATATATAAGAGTATCTGTTGCACATATCTACAACATAGTGCTTATAAAAAAGGAATTTTTTTCTATTCCTGAAACGTATATTTTAATATCATTTTTAAGTTGTTATATTTTTTGTTATGCAATTCGCTATTTATATTTTTTTCATTACATATATGGAAAAATTTATTTAAAAATTTATTAATGCTCTGTCAATAAAAATACTGTATAAAATTAATTTTAAAATTGTAATAAAGATAAGAAAAAAGACAATATTGAAATAAAATATTTATGAATATAGAGGCTGTTTATTTTGATATATCTACACATACAACAATATTTAAACAATTTATATATTTAAGTCCATCTCTTAATATGTACTGTACAGTACTATTCAGAAAACAAGTCTATCTGCTGTTTATCCACTACTTTGAGTTCTCTGTAAAGCACAATGTACACAACTTACTATAATGTATCCTTATTTTCGGTACGCAATAAACGATGGAAACGATCTGGTTTTATCTTAAATTTTCTACAACCTAGGTGTGAACAGGCTTAAAGAGACACATGATTAACTGTTAATTTCATCTCTTCCATCCGCGAGTTAAAAATGAATCCAGAGTGCTTTTAATACTGTATCTACAGTACTGATGAACTTCGGGATGTAAATCATTCCTGGCGGATTAACGAGGACAAATACAATACCAAAAGGAATATTTGTGTAGACATTTCTATTGGCGGATGGTGTATTATCGGGGTTTCTCTATTCCATTAACATAGAAAAGATCCGTTCTGCCAAATTTCTTTGCGGTCAGCGAGAATGGCGGCTTAACGGGTGACGTCTTATTTTTTTTTTGTTAACAGATGACGCCACTTTCCATTCAGGCAGAATACTAAGTGACGGGACGAAACAAGCCCTTCCACAGGCTGCCCACCCTTGCGGAGTGGTCAGCCGGATTGTGGAGGACGGGGATCGACGGGCCGGGCTCGGACCCCATGATAAATATTTTCAAGAGGTGGGACCCGAGACTCGAACCCGGATCCTCCAGAGTGGAAAGCCGAAGAGTTTCCACGCGGCCAATCCGGCCGACTGGTGACGTCTTATTGGGGTTTGACTAATATTTTCTGTTTACACTTGTTATTTTAAGACATTTTTAATACATAGCACTAACTATAAAAGTTTACATCATTTATTGATAGCTTTTCTTGATTTCTTAAAAATTAATTAATATGTCATCCATGGCATCACTTGGAACCGCGGTTGTATTCGGTAAAATTAAATCAGTATTTATTTTAATTCATCGGAATCTGAAACAAAAAAAAAGAAAATTACGTTTTGATTTACGATAATTTTACTTTTATCAGAAAGTTGATAAAAATAAATTTTATTATGCTGCATTGGCATAATAAAATAAACCAAACAAGCTCTTTCGCGTCCCATTCTATACCAAACTATGGATAACATGTATTCATCTATAAACAGCCTCATCATATATATTAATAGTCTTTTTTTGCATATTTTACGCCACCTTTTCCAATCAGGAAGATTACTAAGGGGTTGGGGCCCGTTCTAACCACGGGCTGCATCCACACCCGTGGAGGGGGGCCGGATGGTGAAGGACGGGGATCACCGGGCAAGATCCAGTACCCCGAAAAAATCCGGGAACAGACCCGGGACGCGAACCCGGGTCCTCCTGCGTGGCACGCCAACGCATTACCACTCGACCAACCGACCGCCTATATTAATAGTCCTTTTTTGTCAACAGATGACGCCACACTCCATTCTAGTCGAATACTATGTGGGGGGACGAAACAAGCCCTTCCACAGGCTGCCCACCCCTGGGAAGATGTCAGCCGGATTGTGGAGGACGGGGATCGACGAGCCGGGCCCGGACACCATGATAAATATTTTCAAGGGGTGGGATCCGAGACTCGAACCTGGGCCCTCCAGAGTGGAAAGCCGAAGCGTTTCCACGCGGCCAATATATTAATAGTCAAACGTGGCTGGCTGGCTGACTGGTGTCCCTTTTTTCAGTCGAAATACTGTACTGATTTCTATAAATATAATATCGTTAGAAAGGTCTAATTTTCGGATGTCGGCAGCAGCCAAAATTATATGTTGTTATTAATAATTTACAAATTAAAGAATAAAAATTAAATTGAAATTGTAGTTCCTCTAAAAAAACAAAGTCCGCAGATGGCGCTGTAACATAATAATGGATGCGATTTTACGATTCCATGAATGGTGTTGGGATTCCTATACAAGTTAGGAGGTGTATTTCTCCGATCTATTCCCTACACGAGTTCGGAGGTGTTTTTGTCGTTATATATATAGCGTTATTAAATTAAATCACAAGATTATATTTCCGCTCATTTATATGAGCGGGTAATTTCTAGTTATATAGTATCGTATAAACGTGGATAGCCGATACTGATTTATTGGTAAATCTCAGGATTTCGAATTTGGGATCGCGGATGATTTTAAATAATCCCTTTCCCGGGAATTTTAAAATTCTGGGAATATTTTATAAAATTTATCACAACAGAAGAGTATTTTCAGTATTTGTTTATTCATTAATGCCTGTAATATAATGAATAATGAAATAATAAATAATGAGAAAATACTACTGTAAATAATGAGAAACTACATATTTATAATGAAAATCTTCATGTTTTTCATTATAAGTTATTAATTATTTATATTTATTAAGTTTAAAAATGAACATTGTTTATTAAATTATTACATGATATAGAAATATCACATAAATTTGATCAAAAATGTCGGGATCGCCAGGTCTTCATTGAACACAGAAATCCCAGATATTGCGATCCATCAGTTTATCATAATTTGCGATTAACAATGTAATTTGTCTAAGCAAAAAATATTAAAAATTGCAACATATATATTACAAAATCCGCATTGTCTAAGTAAGACATCACTATTGATGATATAGTAAAGGTTAATATGTAAATTGCAAAAAACGTAAATATAGAGTGAACTTCGTCATCTTCTAAAATTTTACCATTAAATTTCACCCTATCACCTGCATTAAGTCTAAGTAAGACATCACTATTGATGATATAGTAAAGGTTAATATGTAAATTGCAAAAAACATAAATATAGAGTGAACTTCGTCGTCATCTAAAATTTTACCATTAAATTTCACCCTATCACCTGCATTAGGATCTAATAAAAGGCGAAAGCGATTTCCTATAGACCTTAAAAAAACAATCAAACGGAAGGTTTTGATTCCACCACTTGCAGAAGCTCCTAAAAATTCCTTACCATAATACCATAACGCTTCGGCTTTCCACTCTGGAAGACCCGGGTTCGAGTCTCGGGTCTCATCCACGCTTCGGCTTTCCACTCTGGAGGACCCGGGTTCGAGTCTCGGATCTTCACTCTGGAGGACCCGGGTTCGAGTCTCGGGTCCCACCCCTTGAAAAACTCTGGAGGACCCGGGTTCGAGTCTCGGGTCCCACCCCTTGAAATTATACATCATTGGGCTGATCCCTCCGCAGGGATGGGCAGCCTGTAGAAGGGCTTGTTTCGTCCCCCACATAGTATTCTCCCTGAATGGAAAGTGGCGTCATCTGTAAAAAAGGTCACAGTAATCTAAGAATTCATTAGATTGATCTCATTGGCAATCTAATTGGTCGAGCAACATATATCAAGAAACATGACTGTGACATTAAACTAACGTCTGTTATGATTATGTCCAAGCGCTTTTAAAGCAAAATTAATTCTTTGGGTTGATTGTAGTTTCCAAAGTGAATTTGATATAGCAATTGCTTGCTGTTAACTTTCTAGTCCCGTGGTTCCCTATGGGTTCTGCGCTCTATGGAGAGCAAGCGCACGCCCAACCATGAAGAAATGCAAAAAATTCACTGTTGGTAACTCATTCTAGAATTGTACCCCTATGGGGCGTGCGCCCTATGGAGTGCAAGCGCACGCACCAAAGGGGCACAATTCTAGAATGAGTTACCAACAGTGAATTTTTTGCATTTCTTATTGTTCAGTCAGCTGGTGACAATAGAGAAGGGGAAAACCCACTAATAGAGAGGAGTGGTGAGAGGGAGATAAAAGTTTAGATAATCTTTACTTCTTACCTCTCTATTGTCATCAGCTGATCGCAATGTACATTCTGATTAAGATAAGCTTGGCGATCTTAGAAGAAAGTATAAAAGTATTTATTACGTGCAGACAATTTATTATTTTTGAAGAGCCTTGATACATAAATATATGTACTTATAAATAATTTATAACCATCAAATCGTATGTTATTAGGCTTCCTTCACGTGAATAGGTATTCACTTTTTGAATAATAAAAATTATATGTCACAGGGAGGCATCAGAAATTTAGAGATGCTTAGGTGGGGCATAGCTAAAAAAAGGCTGGGAACTACTGCTCTAACCTAATATTAATATTTAAATAATTGTGACTACCTTGCAAATCCCAGAATAAGTGAATGTTGAGAGGCTGCTTTATGCAAATTTATATAATATACTATCTTTATATTAAACCTACAATTAATTACAACATGCAGTAAAGTACAATATTCTCGAAAGGATAATCTATAATCTATCTATATTTTTTTTAATATTTTATTTTTGTAATTTTCATACTATATATATAAAATATAAAGTTATAAAAATATCTGAATGATTTTTTTTGTAAAACATTTGATCTTTTACTATTATTAATAACACTGTAGCAATAATTCACTTGTTCTTCAAGTCCCATTACTTTAAGATCAAGCTTTCAACTATATTGATAATGGATTAGGAGAATTAATGCTAAATGATTTATAAATTAAAACAGATTCAAAAATATTAAAAAACAAATCTTTATTATTTATATACAGTGTGGGCCATAAGTGTTATACTCCCTTTATTTCATAACAACAACAAATATTGTCATTTTCTTTTTTTTTTTATATTGAATATGTAGTGTGTCCAGAATATCAGTATGTGAGATCATCATTATGATAGCACAATTGAATACGATGCCATGTTCAGTAAGAAGTTTTATGGTGGCAAGCATGCAGCAGTTCAAATGAGAATGTGGAGATGGCAGTTGACATGAATGTGTATTCTGTTTGTTGCCATTTGCAGAAATGAAAAGAATCCACCATATGTTATGATCTGGGCTGGCATGTCCCCAAAATACATTATTAGACCTTATTTTTTGATGGTCCTGTTAATGGGCAGTTGTATGAAGACATGCTTTGACAATTGTTCTGTTTGCAGCTCACGGCAATTGGAATAGCAGGTGCTATAATTCTGTTACAAGATAGATCTCCTATGTATTTTGCTATCAGAGTTTGAGAATGCCTTAATGAATTGCTTTCAAACAAATGGTTTGGCCTCTGATCCAAGCCCAATCTCGGGGCTGCTACCAAAGATTCCTGACTTGTCCACTTCAGACAATATTTCATGGGGGTTTCATTAACGATAAACAGCACTACCGAACAATGACCAAATTGAAGCCTGTTGTGAGAGAAGCATTCAGAAGTATTATAGATGATTTTCTCTCAAAACTTCTTGCTGAACGTGGCATCATATTCTGTTGTGCTATGATAACAATGATGCTCATTTTGATATTCTGGACACACAATGTTCAATACATATTATGATATAAAGCAAATGACAATATCTGTTGTACTTATGTTATTGCATTTTTATGATGTGAATTAAAGTGAATAGTTGATACAAAAATAAACTAAGAGCATACAAAGCAAATGAAGGCAGGCATGGTCTTCATTCCCAATAGTCAGTTGACTGTAGCTGAGCGATGTTTATTTTAGACACTCCTTTTATTCTATTTTTTAAATATTAATGTAAAAGACAAAATAGAAGAATGTCAGATGAAAAATAAAGAATTATTGGTTAAGAAAATGGCTGATGCTCAATTCAATAAAATGTATAATATTTTAAATGTATTTAAATATGAAAATTCACATATATCTGCATATTTTTAATAATAGAATTGAAAGAAATAAGTTTTTTTTTTTTTGGAATAAATATGACAGATCTCCACTACTATAAAACATGCTACCAGTGCAAAGAAGATGCAATACAACCACTTTATGTATTTTCATTTATATTTGTGCAATGTCTGATATTTAAATATTTACAAAAATATTAATTTATATACAGTTATGCATATCTACATATTTTTAACAAAGAAAAAATTGAAAGAGTCAGTAAGATGATGATTTTTGTTAGGAATAAATATAATGAATCATGTTTCTAGCAGAAAGGTACAATAGAAATGCAGGTGGTCGAGCTAGCAAATGATCTTATAAAAAATTTTTCCAATTATTTTGATTGCCCCTGTATATAAGCTAATCCCCTCCTCACAGTTTTTCCAGTAAAAATTTTTTGGCTTAAACACGAGTACAGTAGATTTCTGACTTAATAGTATATGTATTTTTATTCCCTCGATTCTCTCTTTTTTTAAGGGGCCCAATATTTTCTTCTGCATTTAGGGCCTCAACCGGTCTTAATCCGCCACAGCTTATTGTTAATTCTTGTTCAGTTTTGATATTTCGTAACTGAAGTCCATTCGTAATATCCCTAAATTTCGGGCAGCATCTTTGCCAAATATGGGTGTACCTCTTCTGTCAACTACATAAAATTTTGATTCTAATTTCTTTCCGTTTTCTAATTGAATAATTGTATTAAATGCATCCAACGTTTTTAAAGGTTGTTCACTTCTGTAGGCAAAGAGTCTCTTGTCCAATTTTTCACATGTTCCTTTTATCTTTTTCAGTTTAATGATTCCCAGCTGTTTCTATCTAAAACATTACATGTTGCTCCAGAATCTATCAGAATCACCATTACCAGGATCACCATTGTCTCTTATCTGAAATGTATATTCTTCGATAGTGTAATTATTTTCCACTTTCTCCTGGACATTGCGAATCTTTTTGTCTTGTCTTTTAGCATAATTTTTTGTTTTAGTTTTACAACATTTTTCTAAGTGGCCAATTAACCCACATTTCTTACATGTTTTGTTTCTTGCTGGGCACTTCTCGTCACTAGATTTATGGCCTTCTAAATTACACCAAAAGCAAATTATTTTTTGATTAGTTTTGTTAGTTTAAGTTTGCTATATGCTTTATTATTAATTTGTCTAATTGCTTGGTCTTTTGTTCCCACTTCTATATACCCACTTGTTTTTCGGATGATTCTAATATTGTTCGAGTTCTTTTGCTTTTTCCACAGTTAAATTATCGCCTTCTTTAAGTAATTGCCTCCTTAGCTCACTAGAACTACATTTTTCAATCAACTGATCTATAATCATATCGTTTTCATTTCCTTTAAAATTACAGTTAATGCTCTGAGCTTTTAGGCAAGTAACAAATTGGATTATTGACTCACCTTCTTTTTGTGATAACGAATGAAAGACATGTCGTTCATAAGTATAATTCTTCCTAGGTTGAAATATTTTTGTCAATGCCTGCTTACATATTTTGTAGACATTATCATTTGGTGCGTTTTCTTACCTTGATTTGGCGAGTGTGAACCATACTTCTTGTACATTTTCACCTGCATGATGGAGAAGTAATGCCCTTTTACAGTTTGCACTTTGGATTCCACTTGCTTTTAGAAACAATTCAAATGACTTCAGCCACGGTCCCATTTTTGAGATGTTGCCGATTCTTCTCCTGCCGAATCAAATGTTTTAATGCTTGCTTTGTCTGTGTTCATCTCATCGCCAATGTTATGATCAGTGATCGTTAAATAATGAGGCTCGAATTCAATCAAGGAAATAACTATTTATTATTAGCTTCTACAGACTCATCATCCTACAGTGGTCTCATGCAACTGACATTTCCAAAGCCTGGCTCAGAAGTTCCGTTACAGTGGTTATATGTTGTTGCCAACTCTGGCATTACATCACAGGTTTGTTCCCCTATTCTAGTAGGATTAGTATATATTAAGAGTTGAGAAAATTTCCGTGTGTGTTGAAAACATTTCTGATGATAATTTATTTTACTACTAAAAGCTTAAAAGTTAATATTTGTAATATATTTTATTTATTTATGGTAAACAAAAATTTTAGATATATGGTTATTAATAATTATTAAATAATTTAGAAAATTTATAATATTTGAATAGTTACCTTAAGAACTAATACTTGACTATTAATATCTAATGGATCAGCAAATAACACAATTTCTGGTTTCCTAAGGATGAGTGAAATAGAAATACTTCTCATTTCTTCCTGAGAACTAACAGTAGAATGATATCCACTAGTGCTATCTGATGGTAATCTTCTATGGCCAATAGCTAATACTTTTCCTTGATGTATTGCAATATTAGGAGGATCTATTTCATTTCCTTTTGATTCTTTTTCATAATGACTAGGTAATGCATCATAGATGTACTTAAATATTGCAAGAATATATGGTACAGAAACATTTAGACGTGTTTTTTCTACATGAGCATCAACTGTAAAAATTAAATTATCCATATATATTTTATTATTATATAAAAAATATAATAAAACAAATATATGAATTTAGTTGATATCTTTATAACTAATTTGTGATATAAACTAACTAAAATAAAAACTGATATTTAAGTATTAAGTTTGAATTTAGAAAATTTTCTGAACAGGAAATGCCTGGAGAAAATAAATAACATTCTATTATAATAATTAGGTCATTAAATAATTGGAACTGCCAAATAATCAAACAGCAGAATTCACTATATTAAAATTTAGACAACCTGCAATGCACCAAACGATTATAAATATCATAAATCAAATGAAAGAAAATATAAGAAAGAGTCAAATATCAAACCTGAATTGTTTTCCATATACAGATATCCTTCCTTTTATGAAGGTAATATGTTTCTTTAAAATTGCTCATTAAATGAAAATTTATAAAGTAAAAAATTCATTTCCCATTAATTCCAATGTGAAAATTCCTACACAATTCTAGAATTCCAGAAAATAATCATTTTATCTATTTATGTTAAAACATTTCAAAAAATATTAAAATAAATGCAATTAATCCTGATTAATCTGCCTTAATTAATCCCTTGATTCTATAATGGATTTTAATGATTTGAATTAATTTAAACTAATTTTTAGCGCCATCTCGTAATTAGAATATTTATTATTTTATTAAATCAATGAGTGGCGCCATCTATTAATTAATAATTAAACCAGAATTTTTAACTAAATTATCTGAAGAAAAAATCCGCCTCGGCCCAATAATGTAAATGCAATAATGACATACTTGTAAGAAGTAGCTGATGAAGGCCATAAAAGGCAGAAAATATTATTAATGTTATTATTAGTAACTGTATTGAATAACTAATAATAAATTTGTTGTTTTTCTTGCTTAAAATGCTTTGTGGATTCCTTATACTTACTATATGCTTATGGTGATTATTATTTATTTAGGCTGTTTCTCATCATTGATTATAAATAAATCTAATTTTTGTTTTACATAATTCCAGTTATATTTTATTGGAGATATGGATTTGAACGATATATATGACTTCTCAGAAAAATGTAAAAATTTTCATAGATACAAAAATCAAAATTTATCATCTGTGATCTAATTGACACATCAAGTATTATACAGATATTTTCAAGACATCCATAAAAGTTTGGATATATACAAGTGGAACTCTCTAGTCTGGCACTCTTGGGAGACAAAATACCAGACCACAGAATTTGCTCTCAAAGTATTACTAAAATATATGCCTAACCCTTAGGCTTGTGATGGTATAGTTATCTATACTTAAAGAAAAAAAAAAACAAAAATATATATTATATAAATCAGTGCTTCTCAAAGTGTGGGTCAAACCCCATATGGGGTCGCGAAAATTTAACAAATGTTTTAATTTGTATTCCTAGTTTAGATATCTCTATACCCAGGATCACAAAAATATTTTCTCAGGTAAATGGGGTCGCCGAGTGGAAAAGTTTGAGAAGCGCTGATATAAATAATAGAAATTTTTGTTACATATAAACTTTGTATTATAACTGTGTCCGGGATAATCTTATATTTCCTTTGTATAGTACTGTAATTTATTTAAAACTGTGCTTGATATTTATAAACATTTATTTATAAATATTTATTTAAAAATATTTTTTTTTAATTAATAATTATTTAAATAAAAAATTATATAATTTATATAAAATAAGGATAAATATTTATTTAAAAATATTTTTAAAATATCAATCATAGCTTAAAATTGCATTTTATAATATCACATGTGAATAACTAAAATGATTCAGTAGAAAATGCATCATAAAATCTACATAGGCTTAATCATATTAGAACATAAACAAGATAGCAGATTTCCATTAAAGAATATCATCATATAAATTATTTTTATTTTAAATTTAAAATATATGGCAACTTCTACTTTATACTATTGACTTTTTCCCTTATATTCGAGTTACTAATTCATTTCATAAAAAATTTATTAAAAATTTGCAAAATTCTTGAATAAAGAAGTTTTCAATTCATATATATATTTTTCAAGACTGAGATTGTTAATTGCAATTTTATAAAGTGAATCCATTAAATAATTGACATTTTATTATTGTTTTATTAATTACTGGGTTGTTCGGAAAGTAATTTCGTTTTTTTCCGATGGATGGCGTTAGTTGTATTTTTCCCGCCTATTTTATTCTAAGCCATATTATCGTTATAAATTTCGACAATTGACATTTCAAGGCATATTTATAAAAGAATTATTACTGATTATGATACAGGATATTGTTCAGCTAACCTTTTCACACCTTATTTAACCTTTTCATTGGATGTTTTATTTTAAAGGAAATTTTATGTTGAATTTGCATTTAAGCCTGTTCCACATCCATAATTACGATGGTGATATATTACATATCTCAAATGAAATTTGCTTATATTTTATCACATAACCATTCATCATGCTGTAAACAACCCCCTTCACGGGGGTGCAGCCCCACCCCACGGGGACCCTGGTGCTGTGGGGAGATGAAACTGGGTGCAGCCCACCGGGGAGATGAAACCGGGCCGCAAAGGCCCGGGCCCGTTGGGGTTAGCCCCCACCCGACGGGGGCCTCTTGATCCCTGGTGGGTGCAGCCCCACCACACGAGGCCCCCCGTGGGGGTCTCATATCCCCACGGGCTGTGGGCCCACTGGGGACATGAAACCGAGTCCCCGGGTCTGGGGCCCATTGTGGGCCACGTGGAGTGGGGCCGTTGGGAGCATGGCGCCCATGGAGTGCAGCCTCCACGGGCCCCAGTGATCAGCCATTACTACACATTTGAACTAATGCTTAATAAAATATATAGTAAATAAATTTGCAAGATAAATTATAAAATATATATTAAATAAATTTGCAAGATAAGCTATTATTATACAATATGCTGGTATATAACGTATTATAAGATTAGATCACTATAGTATATTTCCGCTCATTTATATGAGCGGGGAATTTCTAGTAAACGAATATTCTTACTTTGATCCACGCAAATTGTAAACTGTAGACGTAAGTATAAGTTTCCGATATGTGCTAGAGGAAAAATTTTCAGGTACTGTGCACTTAAAACTGGTTGAAAATGATGAGGTGTACTTGATGTATGAATCAACTATAAAAATAAAAACCTCATAATAAACTGCCATAACTCTTCATATTTAGTTATATTTTATTTATTAAATTATTTTTAAAATAAAATTATACGAAAATAAATAAATTCAGGAGCATAAAGATTATTAGCACGAAACGTACCTTAGGATATATTTTGCATGGTTTTCCATTCATTCTATAAGTCATTGAAAAATAAGTGACATTGCTTCCACCTTACAGACAAAACATGAAATAATGTTGTTAGATTGTAATTTATTTGAAAACACATTATTGATGGTTATAAATAATAATAATATTCTCCATAAATAATTATTTAGTTTGATCAATTAATTAAAATACAGATTGCGGTATAAGTCAGTTAACTGCTGCATTATTATTAAGACGAATTCCCACTTGAGCTGCGCCATTGTGAGCTGATGAGTCGCAAATGCCGATATGTCCGGTATTCGTTCCTATTCAATGATTCAATTAAGCGTTTGTGGTAAACAACTGACGACATCAGCCAATAGTCGGTATGAATACGAATACGTCAACCACTAATCACCGTCATTGTATAATTCGTTTAATACTAAGCACTTCTGTCCCCATTCAATGATTCAATTAAGCGTTTGTGGTAAACAACTGACGACATCAGCCAATAGTCGATATGAATACGAATACGTCAACCACTAATCACCGTCATTGTATAAATCGTTTAATACTAAGCACTTCTGTGATTGGTTACTTCTCTGCAGCTAGTCGCTGTATAGAAGCGCAGACGTTGGGAGCTAGCAGCGTCTACGTTTCTAACAAGTGGCCACAAGGTCAAGTTCCGTTGCTATGGAAACGAGCTCTCTCGAAGGGAGCCTGCATTGACCTGGCGAGATGGCTTGTGCCGGTAGGCACTATGTCTGTATCTGTGTAACCGCCACCGAGCTGATAAGGTCATAGTATCAGGGTACATTAAGAGACTCGCAATGGGGATGACATTTTTCCAAGAATCCCCGCATTGGAAGAAAGTGCGCGTGCAGGTCGCACGCCGGTGTCCTCAGGAAACATCCCCGGTCGGGCCTGGGAAACCCGTACCTGGGATGCGGAGGAGATTGGTTGAAATCCGTTCCGTTCTTTCGGGCCTCGGTTGATTTTCTATAGAGATGCCCAGCGGTGTCGGGCAGAACTCGGACTGTGCACCCACAAATCCGTTCCGTTCTTTCGGGCCTCGGTTGATTTTCTATAGAGATGCCCAGCGGTGTCGGCAGAACTCGGACTGTGCACCCGCGTAGTACTGACACTGTCCCAGGTGAAGAAATTCTTTCTGGGTCGGTAGAGTCGTGCCGTACCCCATCCTCGCAGGTGGACGCTCTATAGTTCGCCGATCGTCCCCCATCTGCGGGTCCGAATTAAGAATCGGCCAGACGTATGCCCTGCTTGAGGTACAAGTCCTCTATACGAGTCCCATGGACTAGTTTATTGGAAAATGTCCTGATGGAGCAGAAAAAAAGTTGAATATACTTGAGATCTCAAATATTAAAAAGAAGTGTACAAGCATCGATACGAAACGTACAAGACTTATAATCAATTTTTAAAGCTGAAACATACTTTTGGAAAAAAATCTCTTCACCAAAAAGTATATTCCACTGCTCAGCAAGTAAAGGCAAAAAAGTGGCCAAACTGGCAAATATGATTAAGTCCCTACTTTCATTGCTTCTGAGTAGTAGGAGTTGTATTAGCTGGTGAAATATACTTTTTATGGTGAAGAGATTTTTTTCCAAAAGTATGCTTCAGCTTTAAAAATTGATTATAAGTCTTGTACGTTTCGTATCGATGCTTGTATACTTCTTTTTAATATTTGAGATCTCAAGTATATTCAACTATTTTTCTGCTCCATCAGGACATTTTCCAATAAACTAGTTTGGAAATATTGTTGATTTATTTTTATTGAAAATTTTTGAAATTTTCAATAAAAAATTTTATGTCATCAGTCAACATGTAAATCAAAAAATGTTTTTCGTTTCTGAATTTTTCAAAAATCGCTCAAATAAATCTTTGTAATATAAACTATTCCTAAATCTTTTGTAATTAATTAAGTAAAAATATATAAATTACAGTACCTTTTCTATTACATAATTATTCGAATTTTGACTGAATAAATACAAAATGGTTTATTGTTAGCCATGTCCATGAGTTCATGTTAAAATAAGAATTCTTCTGTTCAAAAATTTTTATTTTATTATGATGTACATGCATCATATACAATCAAGCTAATTTTTAACACAATTTTTACAAAAAACTTTAGAAATATTTAACAAGTTAATGAATGATATACATTTTTATGGTTGTTGTGCTACAGCTAAAAATACTTAATATCAGTCATTAACCTGTACATAGTACTTGTACAGTGTATAGGTTTGGTTAGATTAAGTTAATTAAGCCGTCATATCCTCATGGGATATTCTGTATCTGTCGGCGGCCACTTATAGAGCCCATCACAGGCTAGCCAACATCCATATAGGGTTAACGGATGGTTGAAGGATGGGGTTTAACAGGCCGGGCCCGAACTCCTGAAAAACTAGAATCGTGGGACACGGATTTGAACCCGAATCCTTCAGGTTGGTAAGCCATAGCTTTACCACGCGGCGTACAGGAATAGTAACCAGTACAGTACAGTATCAGTCATTAACACGTACAGTACCTTCTACAGCAGTGGTTCTCAACCACTGTGCCGCGAAAAACTAAGAATGAATTGCATGCATGTATAAGAATTGTAAAATCATATATATTAATAGTGAAACGTGGTTGGCTGGATATCCCTTTTACCCCTTTTATTCCTATAAATAGGGTATCGTTAGAAAAACCTAACCCTCGAATTTCTGCGACAGCCAAAATTTTTTATCGTTATGCATAATTTAAAAATTAAGGAATATAAATTAAATTAAAATTATAATTTCTCATAAAGACAAAATCCGCAGGTGGCGCTATAACTTAATAAGGGCCGCCATTTAATAATCCCGTGGTACAAGTATTGTCTGTAATCTGAATGTAATAAATAAGAATAAATATAATAATCTGTTAATAAAAATTCTCTGTTAAATCAAAATTATTATTTAAAATATGTTAAAAAAATTTGTTGTTAAATATATTAAATAATAATTTAGATTTAGTTAATAAAAATTTATTGTTAAATCTAAATTATTATTTAAAATATTTAGATAATAAAAATTTGTTGTTAAATCTAAATTATTATTTAAAATATTTAGGCGGCTGCCAAATTTTAAAACATTAAAATGTGTTCCTCAACAGAAAAAAGGTTGAGGACCACTGCTCTACAGGCTAATGGCTAATACATTATAATAATACTATACTCTGTTATTAATACTGTACTCTGTTAGTTCCTCAACAGAAAAAAGGTTGAGGACCACTGCTCTACAGGCTAATGGCTAATACATTATCTTAATACTGTACTCTGTTATTTTTTTTTTGTCAACAGATGACGCCACTTCCCACTTAGTGAGAATACTAAGTGACGGGGCGAAACAAGCCCTTCCACAGGCTGTCCACCCCTGCTAGCGGTAAATAGCTATTTTTATTTTTGGCCAACAGATGACGCCACTCCATTCTAGTAGAATACTATTTTTGTTAACAGATGACGCCACTTTCCATTCAGGGAGAATACTAACTTTGTCAACAGATGACGCCACACTCCATTCAGGTAGAATACTATGTACGGGGCGAAACAAGCCCTTCCACAGGCTGCCCACCCCTGCGGAGGGGTACAAACAAGCCCTTCTACAGGCTGCCCACCCCTGCGGAGGGGTCAACCGGAATTTGGTGGGACCCGAGATTCGAACCCGACCCCATGATAAATATTTTCAAGGGGTGGGACCCGAGATTCGAACCCAACCCCATGATAAATATTTTCAAGGGGTGGGACCCGGGATTCGAACCCGCCCCCATGATAAATATTTTCAAGGGGTGGGACCCGAGATCGAACCCGGGTCCCATGATAAATATTTTCAAGGGGTGGGACCCGAGACTCGAACCCGGGTACTGGGTCAGCCGGATTGTGGAGGACGGGGATTGACAGGCTGGGCCCGGACCCCACGATAAATATTTTCAAGGGGTGGGACCCGAGATTCGAACCCGGGTCCTCAGAGTGGAAAGCCTGGATCGACGGGCCGGGCCCGGACCCCATGATAAATATTTTCAAGGGGACGACGGGCCGGGCCCGGACTCCATGATAAATATTTTCAAGGGGTGGGGCCCACCTCTGCGGAGGGGTCAGCCGGATTGTGGAGGACGGGGATCAATGGGCCGGGCCCGGACCCTATGATAAATATTTTCAAGGGGTGGGACCCGGTCCAAAGGCTGCCCACCCCTGCGGAAGGGTCAGTCGGATTGTGGAGATAGGGGATCGACGGGCTGGGCCCGGACCCCATGATAAATATTTTCAAGGGGTGGGACCCAAGATTCGAACCTGGACCCCATGATAAATATTTTCAAGGAGTGGGACCCGAGATTCGAACCCGACCCCATGATAAATATTTTCAAGGGGTGGGACCCGAGATTCGAACCCAGGCCCCATGATAAATATTTTCAAGGGGTGGGACCCGGGATTCGAACCCGAATCCTCCAGAGTGGAAAGCCGAAGCGTTTCCACGCGGCCTCGTTCGACTTTTCGGGCCGGTCCCCGAAAAGTTTCAAAATCGGGGATATGGGATCCGAGATTCGAACCCGGGCCCTCCAGAGTGGAAAGCCGAAGCGTTTCCACGCGGCCAATCCGGCCGACTAGTCTTATATTAAGACTTTCATCTTTATCTTTATATATTAAAAAGACATTTATATGATACATGTGTTTTTAATATAAGACATCATATGAATGTTCCGAAACGTATAAAATTAAGAATGTAATAAGATAACTTCATAAAGAAATAATTTTTATAAAGTAATTTTATGACACAATAGAAAAATGACAAAATAAACCAAAAGATTGAGATTTTGCTAAGTATGGTAATACCACAGATTAGTTGAGACAGTTAGGACACTCTCATAGGGGACTCTATTGTATACAAGAAACGAACGAAGCGCCTCTATGGAGAGTACTTGAAATGAACTCAACTATTAATAAAAATGATGTTTTAATCTATTGAAACTTTTAATTAGAAATAATTCAACTATTAATAAAAATGATGTTTTAATGTATTGAAAGTTTTAATTATAAAAGTTTTTTAAAAAAATGATGTTTTAATCTATTGAAAGTTTTAATTATAAAAGTTTTTTTTTGTAATAAAACTACCATAAGATTCGTAGAAACAACAGTAACCGACCTTCCACTATCTCCAGCAGTGTTTCCCAACTTGAGGCGCACGCCCCACAAGGGGGAAATTTGATTTTTAAGGAGGGCAATTCCAGAATGAGTTATTAGGAATGAATTTTTTTCATTTCTAAGGCTGGATTCACACTGGTCTGAGACCACGTCTACAGCTGTGATCACGACTGACAACCAGCGATAGAACAGGCACATTGATCACGACCGGCTTCACGATTTTTCGAATCAACCAATAGCAACTGCGTAAACAACAGCCAATAAGAGCTGATGTAGCCTACAGCTCGTAACAGATGGCCAAATGACTTTTTTTCTATTGTCTACCGTAATGACGTAGCCACTGCGACCACGACAATATTCATCGAGTTGAATATTGTCATGGTCGCAATAAAGAGTCGGGAAGCGAGAACTGATGGGATTGTTTCTATTCGCGTTTCAAAACGAATGACCTGCTAACTGGTGTCTCTCTGCGAAACTACTGAAAGTAGTATAATAGACTGTTACTATCGTTACGTGTATGTTATAAGTGAATGTTGTAATGGATTTTGGGAGAACGAATAAGATAAGTAATCGTTAAAAAGCATACAAATCCAATACAGAATATAGTTTGTTTGGAAAAATAATGGTGATCTAAGTCATGTGACTGTAAGTGTCCAATAAAAAATTATTTCCCATATGGACACTCTCTGATTGTAGGCTCTCTAGGTTGTTTGGTTGATCTAAAAAGTCAATAGTAAAATATAAAAATATCTGCAATTTAATGTACATTACAAATTTTTTAAAATAATATTTTAAAAAAATTATAAGTAATAAGACAATTAACTATAATCTTAGAATTAGAATTTTCCTCCAGAAAAATCATCACACATGATGTCATAGCCTTTAAACCAATAACAATGAAGACAGAAATATTTCTTACTTCTTTCTATTGTAACAATGTTTATTAGAAATTAACAGAGAGTCCAAACAAAATAGAATGGGCACTCAGTCAGCATGAATAATAGAATTAGTAGGTGTTAATTACCTGCTAAATTATGAGGATAATTTGTAGAATTCAGGATCATCATGGAAAACTGTTTAGAAGAAAATTTTAATTTGTTTAGAAATATAACAAATTTTTGTAAACATAACCAGAGAATCAAAAATTTATTAGTCTTCACTTAATATCTTATAGTTCAAACTAGCACTAATCGATGTTCTAAGATCTTTTGTATGTAAGATGTAGCTGAAGATGGCTTATTAAAGTCGAAAGCGCTCCTATCTTTGTGTATTTTTTCCACTTTTGATTAGTGCTAGTTTGAACTATAAGATATTTCATCTAAGTGGAAGTTCTATTTTAACATCTTCACTTAATTCTTGTAATACAGTTTTTCTCATTATATGATATTTTCACACATTAATCAATCATTCTATTTTGGTCAGATTCCTTTTTAAATGTTTATAATGTAATTAAAATAATTATTTTTTAAAATCTATTAACCAGTTGATTTACTTTTACTCAAATGTTCATTTAATATTAATTTAACTGATAATAGAAGCTCTTTATTATCTTTCTTGTTTTTAAAATATCAATGAGCATTGTAAATAATCTCTTCCTTGGTGACGAATTGATTTTCCATGTCCTAAATACAAATTACTCTCCATCATAAACAAAAAACAAAATATGTATGTAAGATCTTTAATACTATTCAACCATTGATGTATTTAATCAAATTAATCATTAATTCATATAGACAAATAAATACTATAGTTTTTAACATTACAGTTAGTTAAAGATATAATCAAGATTACAAGCATCTAAGTCAATGGTTCTCAACCTTTTTTCTGTTGTGGAACACATTTTAATATTTTAAAATTTGGTGGCACACCTAAATATTTTTTAAATAATAATTTAGATTTAACAACGAATTTTCATTAACAGATTATTGTATTTATACTTATTACATCCAGATTACAGAGATACTCGTACATAGGATCATTAAATGGTGGCCCTTATTAAGTTATAGCGCCACCTGCGGATTTTAATTTTTTAGAGAAGCTGTAATTTTAATTTAATTTTTTTCTTTAATTTTTAAATTATCAATAACGACAAAAAATTTTGGCTGTCGCAGAAATTCAAGGGTTAAATTTTTCTAACAATATCCTGTTTATAGGAATCAGTAGGACTGCAAAAGGGATAACCAGCCAACCATGTTTCACTATTTACTTATATGATATATAAATACAATTTTTATACATACATACAATTCATTCTTAATTTTTCATGGCACACTGTCAAAGGTTTGGCAGCACAGTAGTCTGTAGAACCACTGATCCAAGTTAAAGATATTTAAATATAATTAGAAATGATTTTAATTTTATTACATATTAATAATTTAAATTATTAATTAATAGTCATGAGATTGTATTTATTTATTTTAAATTGAAATGATTCATTTATTTTCTTCTTCTTAATTTTTTATAGTGAAACAGAAATTCAAAATAAATTTGAAAATATTGTTGAACAAGTAAGTCAAGAAACAAAAAAGTGTCTCAAAACACACAATATTGGTGAATTGGATAAGAGTCAAGAAGAAATGCTACGAGGACAAATAAAAGATATCATTTCTCTCAATAATCCTGTCTTCAAACTTATTAGTAAGAATTCTAAATAAACATAATGTAAACTTATTGAGATTTATTTTAAATATTGAAATTAATAGATTTTTGTAAAGTTTATACATTTAAAAATAGTTCAACAATAGTAGTTGAAAGTTTGACACATTTCCTAATTCTTCAGAAGTAATGATTTTTCTTTTAGCATCAGTTAATATGATAATATTGTGATAGCTGAATTTTCTGTTTTTAGCATTTGTTAAATCATATTATAGCTATTTTTAAAAATATTTAAATGAAAGTAAATAAAGTACACCAATAGACTTTTGGTGGTTGCAGTGCTAGGGCTGAGAAAGTTACCCCTCTTTCTACATCTACATAAAGTACACTCATGGCATACAATGTTTGAAAAGAATGAATGATGGACAAAAAGAAATTCATAAAAAGAATGAATGATGGATTTAATGCCGCGCAATGTAACGATTCATTTTGTTCTCTTATTCCACATAATATTATATGGTGTGCAGACCAAATAAAGCCTCTTGCAACGAAACAACGTTTTTATTCATATCCTGAATAAACAAATATATCACAAAGTTTAACTTTGTTGAGGAATATCGCTAAAATACCAATTGTTTACTTTCAGTATCTTTTCTCATACTACTTTCAGCCACCATATTGAAAAATCATCACGCCCTCTATAGTCCATTTGATTCGCGAATAGCAACGGTCGAGGTATTGGTCGACATCGCAGTCGTAAGGCCAGTGTGAATCCAGCCTTATACTTATAGGGCCATATATACAGCATAATTATATATTGTGACCTATACATTTTTAAAATTAAAATCAGAATGTACAGTACATGGCGGTTGTAAAACTATTTGCTGTTTTTTTATACTAATTTATATTATTAGTATTTTTAACAATTTCTTAGTAATTTCCACTTTCGGAATAATAGAAGTTACATGTCACAGGGGGCATCAGGATTTTAGAGATGCTTAGGTGGAGCATGGCTAAAAAAACGTTGGGAACCACTGATCTGCAACAAAAGTGAAATGAGTAACGCCAGGTACTGTCAATAGTGAAGCACTTTCGAAGAAGAGAAGTGTCCCATCTGTCTCAACTAATCTGTGGGTAATACGAATTTCTGTTATTAAATAGAAATTAATAAAAATAATGCAAAAATAGTGATTAAAAATCTTGCTAATGGCATAATGGCGTTAAAATGGAATGAAGCGAGTAAAAATTCTATAAGAAATTAAATTTAAAATTAATTCCTTTCTTCATTTTAATAAAATCTGTTATAAAATATAACAATTATGAAGAACTTATTTAACTTGGGTTATTTTTTGCTAAATTTATTTTAACAATAGTTTTATTTTTACAAATAATACTTTACTTGTTTCAACTTCTACAATGTGCTCTATTTCTTTTAGATGTAGTTCAATAGACTGGTATTCGTTGTCGAATTCTGATGTCCATTCAATTACGGTATTGTTGAATCTAAGATTAATTATAGAAGAATCGATTAAAACTTGTTCTTCAGAAAGATAAGCTCTTTCACAATTCGCTGAAATAAGTATTTGAAATATTAGTTAAGGCAAAATGCAAAAGTACAAAATTTAAATAATATAGAATGATTAAATCGATATTATTATTACATAGACAATTTAGAGAAATATAAATATGGCAGAAGTTAAGTGCACACAGTCGTCTATTTTAAAAGTGTGAAGTTAATTTTCTGCTATTTCCTTATACAAGGAAAAAAAAATGATTAAGAGAATTTCAATATTAGAGGTTCGCGCCATGAATAATTTTGCAATTGATTTTATAAACTAATTTTTTTATCTTAGAAATTTCATTTTTGCTTTGGAACAATGAATCACTATTCTTGATTTAAGCATATAAATAAAATCTGTTTTATTTATATGCTATAGCATTGTGTGCCAATCTTCCAAGTTTAGGTTAGATTAATTTTAGTTAGGCCGCCAAATTTAATGGATATTTTTGGTAGCGCCACTTTTAGAGCCGACTGTTTTATTTATATGCTATAGCATTGTGTGCCAATCTTCCAAGTTTAGGTTAGATTAATATTAGTTAGGCCGCCAAATTTTAATGGATATTTTTGGTAGCGCCACTTTTAGAGCCCATCACAGGCTGGCCAACTGAAATTCAGAGGTCAACTGAAATTTTGAAGAATGGGATTTAAAGAGAGAGACCTAAAATCTAGATGTGTGGCCGAAAATGTATCCAGTTCAATATGGTAAGCGATTGCTTTACCATCCTGGAGGATCCGAGTCCTACACCTCCAGTTTTTCAGAAGGAATTCGGATGAGCTCTACAAGAGGCCGCCGATAGATAAATATATTCCTTGTGCAATATGGGGTTTAATCAAAACTAACCTAAGGCTGAACTCACACGAACCACAACAGAACAACATCACGACCACAAAACAGTGGTTTCTTGTGGACGGTCGTGACTTATTATTATATTAATATAGAAACGTATAATCTAACTCAGACGGACCACTAAATGAAGTCGGTTTCAACGGATGTCGCAACTTCTGGTCGATATTACCCACAAAATTGTGGTCGTCAGTGGCTGATTTCGTATTCTGAGACAGCCCAAAAGGCCGCTCCCCTGCTCCACCAACGAGGGTAATACAGCGTGCTTTACGTCTGCGAGAATAATCTCGGCTTAATCATAGCCTGCCACTTGGGTGAGGATTCGCCTGCCACCTCTTGGTCCACGAGCGAACGAAGCATGGATACGGTTCCGGTGTTCCTAGCCCCTACGAGGTAGGTACAAAACTTTATGGAACTGACTGTACGTGCATGGAATGGCAAAGGCAGGTCACATGTGTTACAATAAATCCGGGCCCGGCACGTCGATCCCCGTCCTCCACAATCCGGCTGACCCCTCTGCAGGGGTGGGAAACGGGTCCCACCCCTTGAAAATATTTATCATGGGGTCCCGGCCCGTCGATCCTCGTCCTCCACAATCCGGCTGACCCCTCCGCAGGGGTGGGCAGTCTGTGAAATCTAAATCCATGTCCTCCACAATCCGGCTGACCCCTCCGCAGGGGTGGGCAGCCTGTGGAAGTGCTGACCTCTCCGCAGGGGTGGGCAGCCTGTGGAAGGGCTTGTTTCGCTCACCACATAGTATTCTACCAGAAAGACCCCTCCGCAGGGGTGGGCAGCCTGTGGAAGGGCTTGTTTCGCCCAGACCCCTCCGCAGGGGTGGGCAGCCTGTGGAAGGGCTTGTTTTGCCCCGTCACTTAGTATTTTCCCTGAATGGAAAGTGGCGTCATCTGTTAACAAAAAAAAATATTAGTATTCTCCCTGAATGGAAAGTGGCGTCATCTGTTAACAAAAATAGTATTCTCCCTGAATGGAAAGTGGCGTCATCTGTTAACAAAAAAATGGTAAATTTTGGCGCCGAATTGTAGCGGTATTCTCCCTGAATGGAAAGTGGCGTCATCTGTTAACAAAAAAAAATAAAATAAATGTTTTAATATTATAGTATTTTACTTTATTCGTTCACCGAGATATTACAGATGAGGGAAGAATTCATCCATTATTTAATCCGCATGTTATAAGAGGTGTATAAGGATACCTTGGTAACCTGCCATACCAACTGCTAGCAGATTCCTTTTCCTCTTTCCGTAAGCTTTCTAATACTTCGTTCACTCATCCTTTATTTTTCAAAGGGTCAAACCTATGAGCATACCTAACTCTCTTTTAATAAAAGCAAAAATATTATGAGTAAATAAGTTATTGTTTCTGCCTCCGAAAATTCTTTGATTATATAATCGAGATTTTTAAGTTTTTGCCATTTTCTTTTTCAATAATGACACCCATCCACGCAGGATAAAACTCAGAGGACCACGTGAATCCGAAGTGAGGGCATGATGTCGACAAACTCAAAGGGCCTCTCGGCAAATGCCGACTTGTCAGTTCGTTAAATCCGCATAGGTCAAAATTTTCATGACACACTCCCTACGTTATTTATCATCACAAATTTATCATATCCTATTTCCCCTAATACTATGACGTAGTTTATGGATGCTTCCTATAAAAACGGATTTATGTTAAATTTAATATATACAGAAAATTACATTAATTTTGTTAAATGAATTTTGTTTTCAAAAATGATTTTCGGATTAAATCTGCATAACAGTGTACATTATTTTATTAAAAATATCAAATATTTCATGATTTAAATTGTTTGTTCTTTTAAGATATCAATAGCTATTGCTAACATAAAAAATAGAATCAATATGTTGTTACTAAATAATAACAATTCTTATAATTACGGTTCGGCTCAGTTAAAACATTATTAGGATTGAAATTAGGAGCGTGAGTACAAAAAATATGTGCGATCAAAAAGAAAACAGATTGAAATCTTTTAAGTCCAAAATTTATATTAGCAATAAAATGAAAGAAGAAAGGACTGCAACCACCATTAGATTGCGAAAAGAAAAGAAAGATAGTATTCTATCAAAACGACGAGGTTTTCATTTTCATTATGATGAACCATGTAATACAATCAGCAAACTAGAGATAAACAAAGAAGAAATTGCATGTCATCTGAACAGTACCCTTCCTGAACTTCATTTGAAAGCTTTTCGAAATATTCGGGAAATTCTGGAGCTAGAAAAGAATGTTTCATTAGATCTGGTGATTCAGACGGGGGTTTTGCCTGTTTGCGCTAAATATTTGAAACATTCTGACAAGTCCGAATTTTTGTACGAAGCTTCGTCGATTTTGGTCTATCTGTCTTCGGGTGATTACAAACATAGTATGCTAGTTTTGGAAACTGGAATTGTAGCCGATTTAGCCAGACACTTATCTTTCGCTTCGGAAAATATATGTGAACAAATAGTAATGATATTAGGGAATATAGCGAGTAGTGGATCCGACTTGGCAACTTATTTATTTCAAAATGGAATTTTACAGCCTCTCTTCAGTCTAGCTATATCCGATAAACAACATTCTCTTTTGACAGTTGTTGTATGGACAATTTCCAATATTTTTCGCAATTGTGAATCCACACTATTACACGAAGTCAAACAACAATTCTTTCCCGTTATCTGTCGATTCTTGTCTCATCCTGATTTCCAACTGGTTGCTGAATCTTGCTGGGCTCTCTCATATATGACAAATTCTGATCAAGATCTTATACAAAAGATCATTAATTCAAATATCATTCCTCATCTTATAAAACTTCTTAGTCATAGTCAGGCAGAAATAGTTCTTCCAGCTTTGCGAGTGATCGGCAATATTGCTGCTACCGACAACGTTTCGACTGATGCAATCATCAACTGCGGCATTCTTCCTTTATTTCATCGACTTCTGAGATACCCCAACACTAACATACAGAAAGAAGCAGCCTGGATTTTATCTAATATAACGGCTGGTACCACAGATCAGATTCAAGCTGTTTTAGATGCTGAGCTCATGATTCCAGTGGCAGAAATTTTAACTATTGGAGATTATAATACCAAAGTTGAAGCTGTTTGGATCATAACAAAAATATTTGAAAACGAATGCATGCCACAAATTGTTTTTTTGGCTGGAAAAGAGATTATTCCTCCGCTCTGTCAAATGTTGAATGCACACGATCCTATGATAATATCGAATATTCTAAATATTTTAAAAACTACTTTAAAATTGCCAGGAATAAATGAAAAAATAAGTATATTTATAGAAAAATGTGGCGGCTTAGAATATGTGGAAAAGTTGAAATATCATGAAAATTCTATCATTTCCGAACGAGCTACAGAATTGGAAAATTTATTATTTTCATAGAAAAAAGATTAGTAAACCGAAAAAAAATTTATATTCAAAATTCTGTCAAAATTTCTTAGTTATCACAAGCAAAGCAAAGAAATAATAATTAATTACGTTTTCAGTAAAGTATATTTCACAAAGTATTTTATGGTATATGATAAATCTACCAAATAAAAATTTTAATTTTCGTTGTCGGATTATTTTACTAACATGACGCCACTTTTCAGTAAGTGATGATTATTAAACAGTTGGTCATAATAATAATCCTGCCACAGGCTGACCACCCTTGCTGAGAGTCCGCAGACTTTAGAGGACGGGGATCGATGGATCAGGTTCATCCCATGAATAAATTTTCCAAAATGAAAGACCCCACTCAGTCGGATGGCCGCAGTGGAAGCGTGCCCTGCTTTCATCCTGAAGGATCCAGGTTCAATTCCTATGTCCTACATCTCCAGTTTTTTCAATTGGGTCCAGGCCTAGTTCTTTGAACTTATTCTCCACCTGAAGGCTGACTTATCAGGATTAAGGCAGTCTAAGGCACTGTAATGCTCCATCGAATGGAGAGCGGGATAAAACCACTCAAAAAAAGAATGGGACTCTGGTTAGGTTCAGTTTTTTGTCAACAGATGACGCTAGTTTCCATTCTGGGAAAATACCATGTGGCGGGACGAAACAAGCCCTTCGACAAGCTGCCCATTCCTGCAGAGGGGTCAGCCGGATTGTGGAGGATGGGTATCGACGGACCGGGTTCGGACTCCATGATAAATATTTTCAAGGGGTGGGAACCGAGACTCGAGCCCGGGTCCTCCAGAGTTGAAAGCTGAAGCGTTTCCACGTGGCCAATCCGTATTATATCTGGCGGCAGCTACTATTACAGCCCATCATAGGAGGTTACAACACTCATAATGGGATCTAATAGTAATCGCCACAGGCCCATAGTATATTTCATATGCGATATGGCGGCTTAACTATTAGAAAATTGAAGTTCAACGGCCCGAGCTCGGACCCCTCCTAAAAAACTGGAAGTAGAGGACCTGGATTATTTTCTTTTATTTTGTAATAGATATCGCCATCTTCCACTCAATAAGAGGAAAATGTGCAACTCTCAGCTCTTCTATCAGTTGCCCAGTCTTGCGGAGGGGTCAACTGGATTGTAAAGGACGGAATCAATGAGTTGGACTCGGAACACATGATAAATATTTCCAAGGGTGAAACACGAGAATCGAATCTGGGTCCTCCAGAGTAGAAAGCCGAAGCATTTCCTAAGATGGTAAGATTGCCACCATGCGGACATCTGACTGGCATTTATATATAGTAGGTTATTGTATGTTTCCCAGAGTCGTACTTATCTTTCTCCGAGCCCGACGTGCTATTAAGTTGCAGGCTCTCAGAGTAATAATTTAAAAATATTCATATACAGTATAATACAATACTATATAAATGATGGACTAAATGTAATTGTACAGTCTCCTCATTTCTTACTGTCTTATTATATAAATGCAATTACTAGGACCTGGGTAAGGTATTGCTAAAAGATAGTGGTTCGATATACTATGTTTTACATTTCAAAACAATTTTGTTGCCCTGATTTGATACGCGCAAGAAAAATATTTGGTTATAAGTAATGGTATATTATTAGTTTGAGCTCAATGAAGATAAAAATTGTTTCAATTTTTATTTATATAATTTATTATATTCAAGTATCTTAATTTGACCTTGATATTCATTATTATCATTTTTAAATCAAAATTGAAGGAAAGGTTGAGTTGAATATTTCGTAATTTTTTATAAACTTTTGTCATTGGGCCCTCTATCTGCATGCCCCCATGCTGACGCTTCAAGTGCAGTGCATAAATATGGTCCTGTTAATTTTTATAATGATTTAGAATTTAAGAGCAAGGAATATGAATTAAATCATTTTTTACTTTTATTTACTGTCATCAGCTAGAAATATCGATATTTATTTTGATTCTTAGAAGAGAATATTTTATATTTTCATGGAAAATTTTGTCGGCAGGTCTCATGGCTCATATGGTATTCTGAGATAAGACAAAGTCTGCTCCCCTGCTCCACCTACTAGGATACTACAGGGTATTTACATTTGCGAGAATAATCGGTTTAATCATAGCCTGCCACTCGGGCGCGGACTCGCCTGCCTTGGTCCACGAGCGAACGAAGCAAGGGTACGGCGGAGACGCACAGGTTTGCAAGGCCTGGGAATGTATGTCCGCAGTATCCGTACCCCGTGCACTGTGTCGCCGAAGCACCTTTACTTGCCGAGATGAGGATTCGCCTGCCACCATTTGGTCCACGAGCGAACGAAGCATGGATACGGCGGACCCGCACAGGTTTGCAAGGCCTGGGGATTCATGTCCACCGCATCCATATCTCGTGCACCGTGTCGCCGAAGCGACCTTTACATGCCGGGAATCGTCTTCGTTCACAGAGGGAGCGAAAACACAAAGAGGCTGAACGGATTTGCAACTACTTATTCTCCTAGAGAAGGAGATCATCTTAGGACAGCATAGCTCGGGCACAACTGCCGCAAAATTGCGGCAGTCCACTGGAAGTTCGGAAAAAAAGGAATCGCCGAACCTTCCTTAAAAACAGAACAATTACTAATAATCGCATCGGGAGGATGGAACGCGCGACTGCGCGGTCCAGCCCATCCGGAAAGGGGCGAGAATCTCCCCCGGTTCGATCACCAATGCAGCCCACTGTCAGGCATGACTGGTGGGCCACCGTGGAGACGATATCGACCGACATGGTGCAATGGCCGGCTCTGGCGCCTTGCCGTGGTCGAATATTCCTCGGATCAACTCCCCGAGGTTTTGTGATTTCCTAGGGAAGCAAGCTTCCTCCGGTCTGTGGATGAACCTCGAATATGGCGGACTCGCTCAGGTTTGCCAGGCCTAGGGGTAAGACCGCCGCATCCGTATCACACACTGTGTCGCCGAAGCGATCTTCACTTGCCGAGAATCGTCTTCGTCCACAGAGGGAGCGAAAACACAAAGAGGCTGAACGGATTTGCTACTACTTGTTCTCCTAAAGAAGTAGATCACCTTAGGACACCAAGCTCGGGCACAACCGCCGCAAAAATGCGGCAGCCCGCAGGAAGGTCGGAAAGAAAGGAATCGCCGAACCCTCCTTGAAAGCAGAACCCTTACTAATAATCGCATCGGGATGGTGGAACGCGTGACTGCGCGGTCCAGCCCATCTAAGAAATGGTGAGAATCTCCCCTGGTTCGATCACCAATGCAGTCCACTGTCAGCGCCTGACTGGTGGGCCACCATGGATATGATATCGACTGATGTCGTGCAATGACCGGGCTCTGGCGCCTTGCCATGGCCAAATATCGCTCGGATCAGCTCCGCCGAGGTTTTGTTTTTCCCTAGGGAAGCAAGCTTCCCCCGGCCTCTGGATGAACTCACTCAGCCTGAGCCAGGCCAAATCTCGAGTGGCACGTAACGGCTTCTCTCCCTCCACCATCCATTCTTTCAACACGGTACAACGCCTTGGGATTGAGACCCTTATAGAGGACTCGTACCTCATGCAGGGCATACGTCGGACCGATTCTTAATCCCTGATCCGCAGGGACTCAAACGGGCGAGTGGCGAACTACAGAGCATCCATCAGCAAGGGATGGGTGTAACCATTCTCTTCCGACCCTATAGGAATTTCTTCACTAGGGGCAGCTACTACTGGGGGTCGGGGCAGGGGACAATCCCAGGCCGACCAGTTTTGCTGCTGGATCTCTCTACAGAAAGTCAAACGAGATCCAAGGACGAATTATCTGGCTAGGACTTCCCGCAGATATCTTTTCGGGGAATCACTTCCTTTCCACATCCGCTGACGCACATCAATGTCCGCACAGGCCACTCGTGGTGTGGGGTCGTCTTCGCCTTAATTTCGCCAAGCAGTTGGCAACCTCTTAGTTTTTTTCCTGTCATTAATGGACGTACCGGCCCGGCTGAACAGGTACAGGCATAATGACAGTCGGTAAGCTCTCTCGCCACGTCAAGGCGGGAGCCCTCGAGAGGGTGTTGACATGGCAGAGGAAGAGATTGGACACAATATCTTATTAACAGTATGTGTTAGTATTTGCCCGGAAGTAGGCAGCTCACCTCTCAAAAGGCATTGAGGATGTGACAGAAAATGTATTCGACGTGAGGAGAGAGGAACCATGAATACACTGGTTCAACTGCTGTGTCTCGAAAATGTTTCATCATATCGGTATTTATGATTATTTTAATTAATAAAAATCATTTGACTTCCATATGATGTAGTATTTCATAATATTACGACAATAAGATCGTATTAACATATTACATTGCATTTGTTCGATAGTTGTGACTCCATCTTTGCTCGTCCAAACGAAATTAGCGCGATTTCTATACGTCTTTCATTGCGATTACGTTTATTGAGCATGATCGTCGGCACTTGTCATCGAAAATACCAAGCAAGGCAGATAAACTTATGGTCGCCCGTCACGCCTCCATTGATGACGCAAAATGACGAAATACCGATGAACTGCCGACCAACGGTTTATGCTCGAGCGACGGCACTGTTCAGGTTGCGCCGATATCGCCTAGTTTGCTACCTGCCTAAGTGTCTTAAAGATAACAGGCTATCTAATAAATTTTTAAAATAATATTTTTAATTTTAAATATTAATATTTCAATTTTCTTTAGATCAACAATTTTTTGATTTATATATTTTATTATATATAATAAGCCAGTTTTAGTTAAACCGTTATAGCTCACTAGGGATACTATATTTAACGGCCGTCACATTATAGGATGGTTAACATTCATGATGGGGTCAATCTAAAGGTTAAACCAGGGATTCCCAACCGTTTTCTTGCATTGACCCCTTTAAAAGAATTGTTTCCTTCATCGACCCCCTTACATTTTTCTCTACAATATACAGCATACAACATAATCATAATGCAAATAATTGCACATAAATAACTTAAAGGTAACAATTAGAGTAAGAATATGAACAAAAATTTTGAAAAAAATGGTTTATTAGATTTATGTTTTATTTTTTGTATTATTATCATTTTTAATTTTACAAATATAAACAAGTTTTCAGAAACAAAATCACAGATTCTAATTTATTGCAATTAGAATCTGTGATTTTGTTTCTGAAGTTCGATAGTTGTTGTTTCTGAAGTTCGATAGTTGAAGTTTCTGAAGTTCGATAGTTGTTGGTTCTGAAGTTGTTGAAGTTCGATAGTAGTTGTTTCTGAAGTTTCTGATTTTGTTTCTAAAGTTCAATATTAATTAATGTGATGGCTGCGCTTAATGTATTGATACAATTTCAAAAAATTAAATTTTATTTAAATTTTTAAAAATATTTGGCATAAAACTGCTTAATTCTTAAATCACCTCATTCAAAATATTCAACCTGTTTTTTGTTTCCGCAGTAAATTATTGACTTGACTAAAGAGTGCTTCCACTAGGTAAGAAGAGGGAAAAGTCAATAATGCCGGTTCAATTAACAACTTCTATTTAGGGATATTTCTCTCGGATGACTTTTAAATTCTAAAACTTAGCATACCCATCTGTTTCAAATAAGACTTGTGCTTGAACATCCTCCTCCTTCAGTGCCATCAACTCTTCTTGTATCATAATATCAAAATCAGGTATATCACAGTGCAGCGGTTCTATGATCCATGCTGGTACAATTCAAATTTTCAATATTTTCGAAGCGAACATTAAAATCTTTTAAATTTTGCAAATGGCTTGTTGGGACTTTTATAGAGGACTCGTACCTCATGCAGGGCATACGTCGGACCGATTCTTAATCCTAGACCCGCAGGGACTCGGACAGCCGAGTGGCGAACTACAGAGCATCCATCAGCGAGGGGTGGGTGCAGGCACTCTCTACCGACCCTATAGGAATTTCTTCACTAGGGGGTGCTACTACTGGGGGCGGGGGCCAGGGACTTTCCCAGGCCGAGCAGTTTTGCTGCTGGATCTCTCTATAAAAGTCAAACGAGACCGAGGGCGAATTATCCGGCTAGGACTTCCCGCGGCTGTCTACTCGGGGGAATCACTTCCTTTCAACAACTGCTGACGCACACCGACGTCTGCACACGCTCACCCGTAATGTGGGGTAGTTTTCGCCTGAATTTCGCCAAGCATTTCGCAATCTCTTAGTTTTTCCCTGTCACTATGGACGTACCAGCCCTGCTGAACAGGTACAGGCTTAGTGACAGCCGTTAAGCCCTCTCGCCACATCAGGACGGGCGCCCTCGAGAATGTGATCGTCAGTGGTCGTGCGCAACTCACACAGTGCGACATACCTCCGATAGCGCTTCCTGTCAATCGGCAGTCGGAAACAGATTGCGCATATATAGGGGCAGTCCTTTACCGAATATAAGTGGTTCGCGAGTGGTTGATTTCGATCACAACACAACCACACGGTAACCACCGTTTTGTGGTCGTGGTGTGGTTCTGTTGTGGTTCGTTTGAGTTCAGCCTTACTTAACCTTCATAGACTTTCTGGTTATTTTTTAAGAACATGCGTTGTTGTAGAACTGTAAATTGCTTAATCGGACAGAAAAGAGTCTTAAATTCCTTTGCCTCAAAACAGGAAATGAAAGAAAGAAAGACGAGGTTACAAAATATTGGAAGAAAAACTTTTCCAAATACGATCTTCGTTTCTCAGGTAAACAACGGTTCTATTTATAAATTAGAAAAGAAATATTGTATTATGGTTTACTTTCCATTAAGTTATCCGTCATTATCCATCGGTAGTAGGATATAAAATGGCTGCTGATTGCGCTACTCTATCTAGGGTTAGGTTAGTTTTATTACGCCGCCATATCCTCATGGGATATTCTTTATCTGGCGGCGCCATTTATAGCTCCCATCACAGGCTGGCCAGCACCCATGATGGGGTCAACCGGATGGTTGAAGGATGGGGTTCAACAGGCGGGGCCCGGACCCCTCCTGAAAAATTGGAGGTGTGGGACCCGGATTTGAACCCGGATCCTCCAGGGTGGTAAGCCGAAGCTTTCCCACGCGGCCATCCGGCCGATCTCTATCTAGGGACTCTACTCATTTTGTTCTTGTCTATCGATGGCATTGCATAGTCTATTGCCATTTTTAACTAGGTTTATTCCTAATTTTATTTAATAAAAAACTTTTATTCTGCCCTTTCATTTGCTTTTTTTGTGCCACTTCCCTATTTTGAAAAGATAGCCATCATGTATGTGTTCCATTTAAGATGAATCCACACTTCCTATACAAACATAGATTCTTTTGCCATGGAACATATAACTTAGCTGATTTAAATTACGTTTCTTACCTTATTATTGTTTTTGGTTTATTCATGTTTTCGTAATCTCTCAAATATTTACAACCAGTATATTTAATAATAACGTAAATTCGAATAAATTCGTTTAAGAAATTTATAATCAGAAAATATTATAGAATAAAAAGTAGCTTTATTTTAATGAAAAAAATAAATAAAGAAGAAGAAATTATCATCAACTTACCGTCCTCCGACGTAAGACCGTACCGGATCATCGACACTATCAAAAATCCTATTTGCACGACACTCATCATTCTTTCAAACTCAGAAAATATTATAGAATAAAAAGTAGCTTTATTTTAATGAAAAAAATAAATAAAGAAAGAAGAAATTGTTATCAACTTACCGTCCTCCGACGTAAGACCGTACCCGATCATCGACACTATCAAAAATCCTATTTGTACGACACTCATCATTCTTTCAATCATAAATTTATTTTAAAATAATTATGAAATAATCTTTACACTCAAATATAAAGATTAAAAACATCCGCTTTTATTAGATAAACTTCCCTGTTTCCTTTTGTTAATTAGCTTTAGTAATTTTCCAGAGAATTCTTATAATTGAGAATGTGGGACAACCGATGTAAACTTTCGAATAATTAAATTATATTAAATTTTTGCAAACTTAATTGTATTGTTAATAATTAATATGTAATATTCTATACAAATTTTATAAAAAATTATTAAAAACTTCGATAAAAATATTAAAAATTACTAAGTATTTTATAAATAATTTGAAATTTCCATTTATTTTTATTTGATGATAATCTTTGATTGGCCTGACAACTTGATAAAATTCAAAATCCGAGAAGATTGCACGATTAGTTTTATCTGCACCATCTATGTCAATTCGATGATAGATTGAGGATCAGTGCAACACAAGTACAGAATAGCACCAAAACAATGGTTTTATCTGCACCATCTATGTCAATTCGATGATAGATTGAGGATCAGTGCAACACAAGTACTGTACAGAATAGCACCAAAACAATGGATATTACTTGCTCCTTTAGTTACGAACATTCGTACTTAAGAACGTGAAATTTCATATTCAAATTTCACGAAATTTAGGTATCTCTAATTCCCGATTAGCTCTGGGCACGGACTTCTTAGGGTTGTGTACAAATGACTTCCACAGATATTCTACAACTTCCACCTTAGTAGGTCTCTGTCCTGAATGTTCTTTCTCCTGATCGCATATGCATCCCCCTCGCTGGAAATTCATTGTACCACTTCACTGTTATCTTGCCACTTGATGCCTTACAATGAAATCCGTCTAAAATCACGTTGCACAGTCACAACATTGTTCTTGTAAACTCATACCAGCCTTGTTACTGCTAAACTGCCGCCATTTCACCCCTCATTTCTTTAGAGCTTTAGACTGTCCTCTGGTTTCCCCGCTGCAATGAAACATACATTGGTAGTCAAAATAACAATCCCATGAATCGCTCATTCTTATAACACAGGATATAATGCGTAATATCTACTACTACGAACTTGTATCCATTTATAATCGCAGTGGATATTTGTGGACATCTTGCATTTTCAGGAAAACAACTAAACTTTTTCGAATTTAAATCTGATATATTATAAAGTATTATTAAAGAAATATGACAATAAATATTTTCAAAAATTCAGCAAAATGTATTTTTTTTTAATATAGTAACTTATTTTTAAAGGTACTTTGCAGTTCACAATAGCACGGATATGTCAACTGATTAGTCTTTAACTTCATGCTTTTATTCTTAGATGAAAAATTAATTTATTTTAAAAAATAATTTATTAATAACATAATTTTTTGATCTCATTATATGTATTCAATCAAAAAAATTTTATAATAATAAATTACAAAAACTAGACAGTAAAACCTTTAGCTGATTGACAAATATTTTGTTATGAATATAATTGAATAATAATTGAAAATTCTAATCAATCTAATAAATTGTTTGTATTTTCTCAGTAAGATCTTTATGTTCTTTTTATCTTTTTGGAATGTTTCAGAAGATTGTTATTGATGATAATGGCCATATTTTTAACTAATAATAACTGATCCTATTGGATATCGCTTCATGATTACTGAAAAATGCAAGATTCTTGCTTAAAGAACAATTAAAATCAACATTTTAAACAAAAACAATTCAACATTTTAAAACAATTTTTAAGATATTGGTAATTTAGACTGAAATACTTTAATTGTATAGAAGGATCCAAGCGTAGAATTCAAGAATACGGATGAAAGCAGTTTTATGTTATCTTAATTTGGAATTAATTTAATAATCGTTAATTTATTCAAAAATTAGAAAGACAAAGTTTTTCCATTCATATTGTGCAAACTCCTTTTGCTATGTTCGGATGAAATGTACTGCATGAATGTTCTCAATCTTTATTGATTAACAATACAGCAATAGAACAAGTTTCGCGCTCACACACAAGCGAGATTCACAATTGAATAAAGGCGTCAATCCCACCATTAATTCAAGAAGATTCCATTTTGCCAGCTGTAATCAAACAATGTTGCCATTCAAAAAAAAGTAAAAAATAATTATCCAACACATGTTCTTGAATTCCAAACTCAGGTCCTTTCATAGAATTACTTTTTCCTAAATTTTGTAAGTTAGACTAGAAATTACCCGCTCATATAAATCAGCGGAAATATAATCATAGATTTAATCTAATAATACTGTATATAACGACAAAAACACCTTCGAACTTGTGTAACGAATCCAAGAGAGAATTGTAAAATGGCATCCATTATTACGTTACAGCTGCGGAAATATAATCATGTGATTTAATCTAATAATACTGTATATAACGATAAAAACACCTTCGAACTCGTGTAACGAATCCAAGAGAGAATTGTAAAATGGCATCCAAATTATTACGTTACAGCGCCATTTGCGATTTTTGTCTTTTTCGAGGAACTACAATTTCAATATTATTTCTATTTTTTATTTTTTAAATTATTAATAACAACAAATAATTTTTATTGTCGCATACATCCAAAAATTAATACTTTCTAAAGATACTCTATTTATAGAAATCGCTACGGTAGTTCAACCGAAAAAGGGACATGTAGCCATCCAGCCACGTTTGACTATTAATATATATGATTATTATAAATTTTTGAAGAAATGCAATTAAGATATTTTATAATGATTCAAAATTTTTTAATAATTAAACCATTTAAGTTGAAACGATTTAATTTAATGTTAACAGTTTTGCGAAATTTTCATCTTTTGAAAAAAAAATGCTTATTTGCTTTTCCATCGCCTTCTATCATAACTTACGACCGCTTTGATCAAAGTAGTAGTAAGTTAGGATTGAAGACAAAATATGTTAAATGCATTTTTCATGGTTGTTGTTCCATTCTGAATCATATTTGATAGTCAGAAAGGAACAACAACACGCCTTTAAATGACTATCAAACTAACAAAAACAACACGCCTTTCAATGACTAACAAAAATACAGTATGTTTAAAAATATATTTTTTAAGAATTTATAATAATCTAACTTACAAAATATTTTTTATTAATATACTTCTGAAAGTTAATTTCCGTTTTTAATACATAATTTACTTATAATACTATTTTTTCAGATGGAAAACAAACAGAACTTGAAATCCACTTTTTAAGAATTTATAATAATCTAACTTACAAAATATTTTTTATTAATATACTTCTGAAATTTAATTTCCGTTTTTAATACATAATTTACTTATAATACTATTTTTCAGATGGAAAACAAACAGAACTTGAATTCCATTGATTTTTATTTAAAGAATTCAGTGATTTCACAAGCTTTTCTGCTATTGCGTTTTGAATGGCAATCGCTGAGCGAAAAGTTCTTGTCTAACTGGCTTAAATTAGTCATAAACTAATAGAAATTTCCGAAAGTAGTTGGGGTTAAAGACATCACTATTGTCTGGAATTGCTGCAGTAAATGTAACAAGTACTCATTGTCGAATAAAGACCTGGATGTTAAAAACGTAAGTTTAGATTTATTATATATTCTTATAAATTTTATTGAATTAATGCTATTAATTCTAAATGGAATCATTTAATATTATTTTTTTCAAGAAAGTTTATCCTAGAAGTTACTTATACTTTAGGTCGCGTCCCAGGTACAAGCGACGCGACGCTGTACAATGCGATATTACAAATACGATGCTAGGCTATGAGCGACAGTCGAGCGCTCCTGTAGCGTCTGTAATGAAATATCGTCCGACTGTTTTATCTAGTAAATGCTGATTGCTGATTATGGTAATTTTTATCTCTCATTTTCCATAATACAGGTTTTTTTTAATAAATTTAGCTGTTAATCGAACTTAGTAGTCATAATTTGCCTCTTTCGTTTTAGAAAACAAATTAGTTTGTATTTCAGCTATAGCGAGCGATAACAAGCGATGCTAAGCGACGCTACGATATAGGATATGACCAGGCTGATAAGCGCGTAGCGACAAGCAACATACGACTAGCGACAGAAAGATTAGTAGCTGGCGACATTCTGGCCATACTGATACGCGGCTTCAGTCGCCATGGTTTTATGAAAAAAATTACGACTCTTCTTTCGGATGATAATTTTCATCAATCCTTCTACGCAAATATCCATTAATTTATTTAAAACATAAGAATTTTATAAATTTACAAATTACTGTACTTACCAGATATATCACAAGAATTTACCACTTCCCCCACAATTTATCGGTAATATTTCTATTTTTAAAATTTTTGTGTGTGTCTTGCCATAATACAGGCCGGCTTTGAACTTCTGAAATCAAAAGTTCTCTATTAATGCTGCTGGAATTCATTACTTAAATTCCACAAGAACAGATTTGTCGCTCTCGTTTGTCGCGCTAAAATCAAACTCGTTTGAATTCTGAGCGAGTCGTTCAAGCGCTTAGCGATTGGTCGCAATCGCTTTACGTCAGTCTGGCCAGTTCAACGAAAACCTGTATTTTTGAAATTGACTTTTGTTGCCAGCTACAAAAGCTCTGTCTCAAAACTCGCTCTGTCTCTTATCAGCCTGGCCGTACCCATATACGTTGGATGCGTTGAGGATTTGTTTATGTTGCTCGTAGTATCGCATCGTAAAGCATCGCGTCGCTTGCGCGTGGGACACGGCCTTATTGTTAAAAAGAATGAAGTGAAAAAATAATTGGAATTTAATTAATTCAGTTAACAAAGTTAGATTGCAGTGTTGGAAAATAATTAATTTTCTTATGTAAACATTTATGTATATATATAAAAAATGTTTTCTTGATGTAGAATTTTATATATCGTTGACTTTATGAAGTTCGCATTACTTCGCTATTGGAAGATCTGCGATAATATAAAGTATACGCTTAAGCATTTATTAATGGTAAGTATAAATATAATTTTCTATAAATATATCAAGAATATTTAGTATTTTATGAATTTAATAAATACGTAACTTGGCTAATAATGAAATATTTGAAAATTTTGATACTGTATTAACTCTACTTCTTGAGATAACACAGTTTATTCAGATGGATCGGTAGATAATCTGACAGCTGTACTAACTGATACAGTTACTCGTTTTTTTGTAAATATTTCGAAAAATTTATTCTATAATAGATCATTTTTACAAAGAAATTTAGGAAAAGATAAGAACTTAATCGTATTCTAAACAAAAAAAAAGTTAACTAAATAATAAAGATAATCAAATTTTATTTTTTATTTTTATTATATATCTTAGTAAATAACACATATTTACTCAGATATTTTTCATATATTTACTCAGAAATTTTTATCTTCTCATTAACATTATATGCCAAATAAACAAAAATTATAGATATTTAATTTTTAGTAAGCATAGGACTGATTTTTTTTGTTGTGTTCCTATATGCAATGATTTGGAAATAAACAAAAATTATAGATATTTAATTTTTAGTAAGCATAGGACTGATTTTTTTTGTTGTGTTCCTATATGCAATGATTTGGTGATTTTTTTAAATAATTTTCTGTGATTTTTGTCAAAGGTTTATTTACTTATATATAATAATTACAATAATTACTTATCTTTATATTTAAATATTATTGTAAGTAAATGATAATAAAAATGTTACAATTAACTTATGTAGTAGTTCTTTAATACCTAGTAATATTTTTTTGTTAAAAAAACCATCGATCCGCGAAATTTTTTTCACAAATTTTACCGGTCCGCGGGCCAAAAAAGGTCGAGAAACAGTCTAGACCACGTTTCTGAAATCGGACCAATAACTCTATCAATATTGTTCGGATTTCGACCTGGATGGTACCATTCGATTCGTCTTAGTGAGGCAAACAATGTGATGTATAATACGTCAACTTAAATCATACTGAAGTGTACTGTTGTCATAAACTTATTTTGGTGATTTGTGAATTTAATATTTCTCCGATTTTTTAATGAGCCTAACAAATTGGTGTATAACACGTTGGATTACGTCGTATTATAAGCGTACTGTAAGATGTCATAAACTTATTTTGGTGATTTGTGAATTTAATATTTCTCCGATTTTTTAATGAGCCGAACAAATTGGTGTATAACACGTTGGGTTACGTCGTATTATAAGCGTACTGTAAGGAAAAATAGATATCGAATTCTCACATGTTAGACAACCTATACAAGCTTCAATTTTTGGGTAAAATTGCTGAAATTGTTGTGCGATTGAAATCGCTGTGGACCTTTTTTCATTTTGAATTTTTTAGAACGGATTTTATTCAACATTAAAGTAGCCGAATTTTTTCAAAAAATCGAGTTTTAAGACCTCATAAAGTAGGGCGGCAGACAGTTCAACCCCGCCTGAAGACAAATTTTTTCTTTTTCGTTTTTAAGTAATTTAGCAGAAAATTTATTAGATGAATTGAGAATACGTGGAATCAAGAGTTTTCGTTTACGTGAACACGAATTTGCTACAATCGGCGAGTTAACCTATACATACAGTAATCCGACATATTGTAAAGTTTATTCAATAAGAAATTTTGGCGTAACGAAAAGTAATCGATTAGTATATTGGAAAATGCCCTGAAGGGGCAGAAAAAAAGGTGAATATACTTGAGGAAGAAGGTCTCAAACATTAAAAATAAGTGTACAGGCATCGAAAAGATGTGTACAAGCATCAATTCGAAACGTACAAGACTTAAAATCAATTTTTAAAACTGAATTATACTTTATTCTTTGAACTCGGAAAAATATCTCTTCATCATAAAAAATATATTCCTCAGCTGAGCAAGTAAAGGCAAAAAGCGGCCAAACTGGAAAATATGATTAAGTCCCTACTTTCGTTGCTTCTTAGTAGCTGGAGTTGTATTAGCTGGTGAAATACACTTTTTTTTAGTGAAGAGATTTTTTCCAGGTTCAGAGGTTAAAGTATACTTCAGATTTAAAATTTGATTTTAAGTCTTGTATGTTTCGTATTGATGCTTGTAAACTTTTTATACACTTTTTTTTAGTGAAGAGATTTTTTCCATGTTCAGAGGTTAAAGTATACTTCAGATTTAAAATTTTATTTTAAGTCTTGTATGTTTCGTATTGATGCTTGTAAACTTCTTTTTAATGTTTGAGACCTTCTTCCTCAAGTCTCTTCCCTCTTCAGGGCATTTTCTAATAAACTAGTATTGCAAAATATACCTAAATATAGAGCGGTAGATTGCATTGCGCGAAAAGAGTCGGGGAAACGATGATTACATTTCGCGTTTGAATTGGTTTATAACGATAGAAAGCGCATTAAAGCATTCGAAAGTAAGAAATATATTCGCGCGGTTGCGCGAATGCACTACGAGGAGAGAAAAAATGAAAATTGCAGCCAACAGGATTCGAGCCTGTGCGGGAATATCCCATCGAATTTCTAGTTCGTCGCCTTAACCACTCGGCCATAACTGCCGATAGCAAGTGCTCTTTGAATTGTTTTCCAATCTTAAACTCTTAGCGTTCAATAAGTGATATCCGTTAAATTTTATCTTCTTTTTTTGTTCAGAATTTGCCCGAACAGAAACTCCACTTTTCTGATTTATATTCCATAGTCGCGTTAGACACGACCTCATTAATTACCGTTATATGCGCTGCAGTTTCAGTTTGAAAATCGTCATCTGCGAATTTTATGAAACGAACAAACAATCCCAAAAGAAATATGTCGCTATAATAAAGTATACCTAAAATAATCCAAGATAAAGTAGCCATGTTTACATGGCTACTTTATCTAATATTATACTTCGCTAGTAGTTTAAATTCAAATTTTTAAAATATAATCAATAGTAGATTTACTATTTATTGTTAACAAATTAAGAAGGAATTAAGTAAAAAAATCTTAAAAGTGATTTTCTTTAGAATTTTATATTTATCAGACATTCGCCGGACATATTTCCATAACTATAGGATTCCCACGGCAGTGATGATCGATTAGTTTGTTAAAATATAAAATAAACATTGAATTATTCTTCATTATACATGAGTTTGATCTTCCAATCTTTATGTTTTCCTCGTGTAGTGTTAAGAACAACGAAAATTATATTTAAATGATCTAAAAAGTTTATTTTGTAGAGACGAATATTTTAAGTTCCAAAATCAAATAAATTCAGTGGCGTATATGACAGTTGAATGATAGTATTCGACTGTCACGTTTGTACACAATGTAATAAAATATTACGAATTTTACTCGAAAAACTTACGTAAAACCAATGTTACTGTCGAAATATGTTGTTACATTCAGTAATATTTATGTATTTTGTGATATAAAAATAGAAAATTACTGTCGAAATATGTTGTTACATTCAGTAATATTTATGTATTTTGTGATATAAAATGATAGCAACAAGAAATGGAAAATTGATAAATCTACTGACTGTAAATGAGATGTTATTAATATCCACAGCCAATCTAATAAATGCTATGAATGCATTAAAAATCCTGTTACTTTTAATCAGAGTGTCGCTAGCGGCGATTATGAGAGTAACCCTTAAAACGAAGCAGCGATATCTAGCGGCACTCTGCTTTTAATTGCCAGTTATCTGTTTTACAATTGTTAGATAAATGCTAATTGGTAGTTATGAACATTATGTTACCAATTAGCGCTTATCTAACAATTTTAAAAAGATAACTATTGGTATTTTTGTCAACAGATGACGCCACTTTCCATTCTGGGAGAGTACTAAGTGCGGGGCAAAATAAGCCCTTCCATAGGCTGCCCACTCCTGCGGAGGAGTCAGCCAGATTGTGGAGGATGGAGATCGACAGGCCAAGTACGGACTCCATGATAAACATTTTCAAGGAATGGGAGTCGAAATTTTTTTTGTCAATAGATGATACCACTTTACATTCTGTAAAAATACTAAGTGATGAGATGAAACAAACCTTTCCATAGGCTGGCCAACAGCCATGGAAAGGTTTCAAGGTGATCCAACGGACCAGACCCGTCAGCCAGGTTGGCCGCGTAGAAACGCTTCGGCTTTCCACTCTGGAGGACCCTGATTCGAGTCTCGGGTCACACTCCTTGAAAATATTATCATGGGGTACGGGCTTGGCCCGTCGAGCCCCGTTCTCCACAATCCGGCTGACCCCACTACAGGGATGGGTAGCCTGTGGAAGGGCTTGTTTCGCCCTGCCATATAGTATTCTTCCAGAATGGAGTGTGGTATCATCTGTTGACAAAAAACAGGGCCGGGCCCGGATTCCTCCTGAAAAACTGGATGTGTGACCAGATTTTTTTTGTCAACAGATGACGCCACTTTCCACTCAGTAAGAGTATTAAGTGGCAGGGCTAAACAAACCCTTCCACAGACTGCCCACCCCTGCGGAGGGGTCAGCCGGATTGTGGAGGACGGGGATCGACTGGCCGGGCCAGGACCCATGATAAATTTTCAAGGGGTGGGACCCGAGATTCGAACCCGAGTCCTCCAGAGTGGAAAGCCGAAGCGTTTTCATGGGGTCAATCCGGTTGACATACCCAGACATTATGAATGTATCAGCCTGGCTGCAAACCAGATATAGACATAATTTCTGCCAATGCAAGTCCCTTCGGCACGTTGAGGACACCCGCCAAACATCTTGGCGGCATAAAATCGGATAAAATTAAAATATAATTATAAAAATATTTACATTGTGAATTATGTTGGGCATCCCGGAGACAATTACTTTTGGTTCAGCCCTTAGCATAATTGTCATAAGAATAACGAATTAATTTATGTTGTTTATTCATTTAATTGAAGAATTTTATGTTCATTATTCATTTTATTCATTTTAATTGAAGTTAAAATGTCAATCGCGGATTTACTGAATAGGAAAATAAACATGTAAAATGCTCATAAGATATGTTTTATTAATGAAATAATTTCTTTTTAGATGAAAATCTTTGTTTCAAAATCGATAGAAATAACATAACAGTCAAATTTCTTTATTTCAATTAAATCTGTATATGTAATTATACATTAGAGCGGGTGTCCTCAAATTTTTTTGTTCAAGGGCCTGGCCTTCATAGACAATTTTTTAAAGGAATGGTGTGCTAGATTAGATTGAGGATTTTGGTAATTAAACGAGAATTCGTTTTCGAAACTGTTATTGGTGAACTGGAATTAATTGTGAATTTATAATCATAATAATAGTTTTTTTTTTTTGCCACATACTGACGCTCTATACGTTTTAAAATAGATTGATCACCTGGTTAATTTCGTCATTAAAACGATTTTATTTTAATTTCATAACAAAATTATGTATAATTAATGACAAAATAATACTGTTTTGTGTTTTATATAATATTTTAACATATACATTAGGAATTTTACAAAAATCATTCGTTTATTGTAATTTTAAATAATTTTAGTGTTCTGGACACTGTCATATTGTGTCATAAGATAATGCCATTGAAATATAAAAACAACATTTTCTTTACTACTTAGCAATTAACATGTCTGCATACAAAATGATGGCGTTTTGAAATCCCCATGGATGTATGAGTCATGGTATGAATCATGATCTTGGTCAAGATCAACGTTTTTAGATCGTTGGTTAAGATGAAGATGGGGATATTCCATCGATGGAATATTCAACTCTAATTTTTTAAAATCATTTTGCAGAACATTTGAGAATCGCTTGGATATGAAATGATTTAAATATTGGAAACAATTATATTGCGAAATATTTCAAATTTAATCAGATGGAAAGATGTGCAAAAGTAAAAGAAGAAACAAAAATATGGGGAACTGATTCGAATTATTCTAAAATCCATTTTGCGCTTTTAAATAATCTAGCGAATCATCAGTAAATGAATATATTTTTATATTAAAGAATTCCCAAATTTTCTTAGAATTTTGAAACTAATTTCTGAGAAATATCAGATCATCCATAACGGAAGAGTGTACAATGCATAAGTTTACCGGAAGGGGACGCCCAACCTTATATTTAAATTGTCATCGGTCAATCAGCCAATAGGAAAGTTCGTATTACGTACATTTCCTCTTCTAGTCGAATGTAAATAGTAGAAAGGTCAATTGTGTAAAATTATCGTATTTTATTTATTTCCACTTTTTTCCGGAAATCGACGACCATGTTTCGTTCGTTGTGTTCTAAGTTGCCACTAAGTGATGGTTTGTTGAACCCTAAAATATTACAGTTTGCACCTACGGTAACAAAATTAATATTTATAAAATTTTGAATATGCAATGTTAATTTTTCGAGTATTTATTCTATATTTAATTAATTAATTTTAAGTAGTTCGACTTATCTGTAGTTTATAAAAAGAATTGTTTGTAATAGAAAAATTCACTAAAATTTCAAATGCTTTTAGCGTAAATTTATAAAATCATATATTTATTTGATAGTGCACAAGATAAGTATTGATAATGAACAGATGCGTATATTAATTCAGCCATTGCAGTATTAATGTAAATTGTATCTATAGCTGATAAAAAAAATGTGATCTTTTTAATTAAATACATGGATAAATGTGAGATAAAAAAATAAACTGCATTAATAATCATTAAAGAGCAGAAAATAAAGTAATTAATTTTTAATAAATATTAAAATATTTATGTATAGCTTGAAATGGCAACCTTTGTCAAAAATAATTCTACTTTCAATTAATTCCTATTTGTTGTAAACTCATGTATCAACTCAAAAATAGATTTTGAGTTTTAGTGTTTACCTACTATTAAACCAAATATCAACTTAGTCACAATCAGAATTACAAGCTTTCTCTGATTTTAAGAGATCATTGGCTTTTAAGTTATACTTGGACTGTGTGCCTTCAGTACAACTCTAAGTGAAATCTCCTTAGTAGAGAAGTCAGACTCAATAACTCTGTTCGATTTGACTATACTGGCAGCACTAGTGTAGCTTTATAGTGTATAGTTGGTGCATTGGTGTGGGATTATTTTCTAGTCAAAACAAATAAAGTAGTGTAGCAGCTCAAAATTAGCAAGGGCAATTACATCAACAATTGCACGTTACTTTCTACACTGCTACACCGTGTCTCCAGTCTGACTGGAGACACGGTGTATTTTACACTACACTGATAAATCGAACGCATTAGTGTAGCTACACTGGCCAAATCGAATGTCTCAGTGCTACACCATCTTACACTAGTGTAATGATGTAGTCAAATCAAACAGAGCTAATGTATGCCAACTAATTAATTTAATATCTCTTGGCTCACTCTACTCCAAGGCATTGATTGCTATACTATGTTTGATGTAGCATATCAAAGTCTTGGAGAAATTCATCATTAAAACCAACAGTCTGAATGGGCATTTTATGAGATTAGGAAATAAGGCAGAGGCCAAAACTTCCAAACAAAGAATAACTTAGCCACTTAGCAAAAACATTTAATTCAAGATAACAAATGCAACTTTGTCTGAACCAGTTTAATGTGTATTTTTTAAGTTTGTTTTAAAATGAGCTTTGAATTTCCATATAGATGGTGATAAGATTATAAATCCAGGCTGTAAAGATGTAGAATAAGCTCCCAATCTAGCAAGTGAATTTTTTCAATGATTTTGCAGGATATAATTGGCTTTGTGTTGTCTTGATGAAACATACAGTATATAACATAAATCATTTTCTCAGCATTTTCTATAATTATTGATGTTTCTAAACTATTTTACAGAAACTAAATTTATTGATTTCTCAGAGTAAGTCTTCAAACAAACTGAATTTTTCTCAGTGTCACTATGGTGGATTTTGTATTGCTTCTTCATTATTAAGTATGGATTCTCATCATTATTAAATTGCAATCATCATTTGCAGTGGTCATATAATAATAACAAATTTAATTAAATAAAAGTTATAGAACTTGTACCTTATAGAATACAAAAATTTAAAAGATCTTTGTAAAGATTTTTTTATAATCTTGCAACATTTAAGTCTATTCCTGGTCAAAAAGATAAGATATTCTCAAGTTTAAATAAGTATAAATTTTTAATAGCTAATTAAATTAATGTGCCTTTATAAAAAAAATATGAAAAGTTGAATAAACAAGAAATGCCCTCTTGCAACTGCCTAGTTTAAACCCTGACCAAGTGTAGCTTGCTCCATTCACTCTCATAGCATACTGCATGCATTAGAAAGACTTTTTCATAGTTGCTTGTTAATAATGTTACTATACATCCCTGTTTTTTATAAATTTCTACCTATTTCATTTTTGATGTTTTTCTTCAAAGTTCTACATGGTTTCACCATCATTGCATAATGCCGCTTAATTACATTACTCTTATAACATCTAGTTAAAGCTGTTATCATTGTTTTTTCTAACACTGTCCATCATATGAGCGTTTCATTAGATAATAAATTGAAAAGACAAAATAATACAGCATATCAACATGATTTTCAATGAAACAAGTTTGAATAAAATTTATTTTCAAGGATTGTAACTAACTATAAATGGCAGTGAGATTGATATCTTAATCAGCCCTGCCTTGTACTTTCCAAAAATCTGAAAACATTCGTGAAAATACAGGCAATTCCTGACTTATATAAATCTGTACTTAAAATTATTTTTAGATAGAATTTTTTTTGGAAAAGTCCAAACCAGACCCTTCCAGAAAATCTAGAGAATTATTGAATGCTTATTCTTTAATATAATTATTTTTAATATTGCATCATTGTGACACATTTAGTACCATATGATGTATGCTCATACATATGTTTTGATTTACATAGTTTCATGGAACAATTTTCTACGTGACTCTAGGACTACCTGTATTCTTGCTATCTATCATCCACCCTAGCATCTTGCTATCTTTATCTTTTACATTATTCATCTTTTTCCTTGTTCTCTCTTCATATCTTTCATACACCTTCAAAACATTTATTTTTTTGTTCTCTTTAAATTATACTACAATTCTCTCTCTCATGCCATTCACTCTCCTTTTTATCAGTTGTGCTCACTCTTAAATTCTTAATATTCCCTGAAAGTCTTCTATGATATAGCATATGCTCCATTACACTAAACATCTCTCTTCATCCTATATTTTTGTTTAATGAATTATGTCTCTTGAAATATGATGCAAAGTGGAGTCTAGGAATATTGTATTTTTCCTTCTTTTTGATTTCCCTAATTTTGTTGTTTTATATTGGTAATTTTGTGAAAATAAGAATATAGCTCTTTCTTTTATTTTTCACTGATTTTTATAATATACTAGTAAAGTGTACCCAACACTGCTTGGGCATAGTGTGAAAATGTATACAATATATTAGGAAAAAAAACTTTGTTTTGATTATTTGCGTATTGCTTTATTCTACATTTTCAATCATTCAATTATTCTTTAATAAAACCTTCATAATTTCCAGAGAATTCATGAGCTTATAGTCTATACATCTTTCCATTTTTTAATTTAAAAGATTTACTTGAAGAAACATTGATATATAATCTTCTTGAAACTAACTAGTGGAATATCTATAAATTATGGAATAAACTTTGACATTCAACATTACAAACTTCAATATTTATGGAATATTGAAGTTTGTAATGTTGTGATATTGTGTACTATATCTACCAAAAATTAATCATTTTACTGATCTTTGTCATATTGTCCCCAGAAAGAATTTTTTTTAATTGGAAAATTATTTCATGTATTGATTTTTTTATTATTTCAAACTTCATCTTTATTGAAATGTTATATCATTATCAGACTAATTGAATTATAACTGGTAAAAATTTGTTTTCTTTCTGAATTTATAAAGAATAAAATCAAAGATCAGTATTATGTGACAATGACGTCATCTATTTGTTATATCATGATGGCATCTCAAATTTGAACAAAATCATTTTGTCGTAATAATTCATCTGTTATAGCATTTGGAATCAGTTGATCACATCATCATATAATTCATATTAACAATTATAACATTTATAATCCTTTGATTTTTTTTTTATATTCAGTTTTACCTGTTGATTTAGACATCATATAATGTCATGATTATATCATCGTAGTAGTGCCATGACATCATGCAACAGAAGCATTTATGGCACCATGCATTATTACATCACTGATATCACATCACACCAGTATTACCATGATTTCATTTCAAATTTGAACATCACTTTGAAGGATTTAAATGAAGGCATTTTCATTGCTATCTTAAAATGCCCATTTCTAGAGCACTCTTGACCTGGGTAATCTGTTATCCATAGAGACATAGGAAGTCTCCAGGCCAAGTTTGGTACTGAGTGGTAAAATTGTGCAGCTACCTCTGCAGAACAGATTGACAGACAAACATTGTATTTTATATATACAATGTTTGTTTGTCAATCTGTTCTGCATAATGAACAGGCAATCCCCATCTTATGTAGATCTATACTTACATAAAGCTTCCCTGATTAAAAACAGACTGATCATAGCAGATAAAGCTATGATGCATAGATATAAGCATTTTTCTGCTAATTTTTAAATTATGAAATTAAATCATATATACAAATATTTTATGAATTTATTAATTTTAGTTAATGACAGACAGATTTCTCTTCAAAAACTGAAGGTGTGAGACTCGAATTGAGTCTGGATCTTCTCGATGATAAGCAACTGATATCTACATCAGTTGCTTACCATATGTATGACTTATGTGCTTATTCTTTAATATAACTCTTCTTAATGTTATATCTTTGTGACACAGTATAAGTTACTATTTTATTACTGTAAGGATATGCTCCAACATATGTAAGTCAGGTATTGTCTTGTTAAATCAAATACAGTGTAACTCATTATAATAAACTCACAGAAATCAGAAGTTTTAATTTGTTAAACAGAGGGTTTGTTATAAAGGGGCACCATCAGAAAGACTACTAGAGATATTTAACAAATTTGTGAGAGTGCAATATGACTAAATTTTGATGTTTTATGAGGAGTTTAATTTAACAGCAAATAAAACAATTCATATGAGTTTGAAAATTTTTAATTTAGGAAACTTGTTATTTTTTTCTGAACAGTGTTACATTTCTTTAACAACAGATTTGTAATTACATTAATTTTTTGGATATTGCAAAACAGTTTAATTTTGAGAAATGTCAGAATTTTCAAAATAATTTTTCTTCAATACACACCCTAAGCTTCAGCTAATGTTGGTTTCTTTCTCTATAGTACTCTCTTCAACTTCTTCCTCAGATATGCTTCCATCTTCATCCTGGTCTACATTTGCACTAGTAATTTTGTGCATAATATTTTCATCAGTAGCATCATCTGTAATGTGTTTTCATCACCTAGTGTAGTCTTCAACTGTGACATTATTACATTCACAGTTATTATGTATTATTCAATAAGTATTTTCCAGGTTTCTTGATCCATAAGCAAATGTATAAAAGACTGGTTACTATCTTCTGCCACTGAACTATTAGCATTATCATGCAAAATATCATTTTCTAATAATGAGAATCCAGACTTTCTAAAACAGTTCTAACATCATTATATGCATCAAAAATCATTTGCACAGCACCTCTAAGATCAACTGATTTGTAGGGCACTTGTTTGTCATGGATATTCATAAGCACATCAGAAACAAGATACTTCCTGTAAGAATATTTAAAGGAGCAGATGATCCCTTGGTTTAGTGGTGCAGTTTGGAGCAGTTTTTTTTTTAGAAACTACAAAACTTCGATATTGGTTAATGCAGGAACATTATTATAGGATGGACAATTATCCACAAACATCAAAATGTTGCACTTCTGTTGTTCAAATTTCCTATCAATTTTTGAGCCAGTGATTGAATATTTCACTTTTTATCCATGCACTGTTTGACTGGTAGTCAACAGTAACATATTATAATCCATTAAAGCATCTTGAATTTTTTTGATTTTACAATAACTGGGGGGTGAAGTTTTTCACTACCATCCATATTACAGGCCAGTAAAACAGTAACCCTTTTTATGTGTGTCTGTTTTAAATGCTAAAATTTTGTTTGGTGTTTGTAAAACAAGCCTGCCTCATCAGTATTGATATTACATGAACTATATCCTTCACAAATTCTGAATAGTTCTGCCATTTATCCAATCATTTATTGTGTTTGGATCAACAGTTGCACTTTCACCAAACACTATTCTAAAAACATGTGCTTGTTTGTTCACAAATTTTCTTATCTTTTAAAATTGTGGATAAAGAAGTTTTTTCAATGCCACTTTATCTAATATATTCATTTTTATTTCTAAATCCAGAACTTTGTTTACTTGACATTGTATTACTTAATTACTAAACACACTAAAAAATGCAATATACTGTATTATACTTCAAACAAAATCTTATTTTAAAAGCAATAAGCAACTCTGAAATAAACCTACTTCGTTATTTCAGAGTTGCTTATAGTGAGTTAAAATGTATTTCATATAAACACTGAATATTATATAATTCTACACAAGTTTCAAATCATCCCATTTAACAAATTCTCACTTCAAAAATGTGTAAAAATGCCATTTTAAAGCTAACTTTAAATAAGAATTTCATTGACTTACAATGATTTGCACTTATGATAGCCACTTTATTCAGCACTTATTATTAAAAATTCTCTAATTCAACTTTGCCACTTCATATATATAGATATATTCAATGCACCTTACTTTTGTATATAATTGCAGCATTAACATTAGTTGGTAAGCAAAGCTTTTTAACAATACTCAATAGCCACTAGTGTGATTCAGCATTTTGGCACATTAATTGCAATCAGCAGTTGAAGTATTTGTTTCTCTCATTTCAATTTTTGGATCTCCTCGTAACCGTGTCATATCCAACAAGAGAAATAATACTATTAATAATAATTCCACATAAAAAATGAAGATATAACATTTTAAGTTTAACTGTTTTAAGTTAAATAGAAATCTGATTTATGAAAATATTAAAACATAAATCAAGAATTAAAAATGTCCTTGAGTTGCATCAGAATTAACTTATAATGAAGAGTTGGAATGGAACCCCCATCATAAGTTGAGGACTACCTATATTATCTTATTTTAGAAAATTATATATGAAGCTGATACAGTAAGACCTCATTTAACATGTAAATACATTCCAAAAAAATAAAGCACTAAATTAAATAATTATATTTAATTTATCTCTTTTTTTTTGTGTTATTTATTGGGAGAAGTTTCCATAGCAAACAAGAAACTCCATCCATCTAACTTCACATTCCTTTTATTTTATTTTCTTTTTGACATATTTATTCGTACAATTAATAGTTCATCATAAGAGAAAAAGGCGCACTATACGATTATATAGTCGCGATTCTCCACAGATTGTTCCATAGATTTTCCTAATGCAAAACAAAAAATTAAGTAAAATCATCACCAATTATAAAAATTTCCATTTATAAAAATATTATGTAATACTACTTAACAAATGTCACACTCAACAGAAAAAACATCGAATATCGATACCAAAACATCGATTTCTAAACATCGGTGTTTGATGTTCAACATTAATTCAGACCTTAAAAAAGCCACCCTCATCAATGGAGGACAGACTATTGATAATGGCATCAACAGTCCAGGTTTAGACCACCAAATATTTTCAAAGACTGGGACTTTGATTCAGTCCCAAGTTCTCTGGATGGAAAGCCATAATGTTTATAGATATCCAGTCTGGCCAACAACACAACAAAATCAGGCCAAATTAAAATATCATTGAATTTTGGCCACTATATTGGATCTCCCATTTTGAATTTGAAAAAACTATCATCAGATTCATAATCTATAGTCCCAAAAACTCTAGATACTGATTTTTGTCAAAATAAAATTAACTTTAAAAATCCATCAAATATGAGAGTTGTTAGTTTTTTTCAGCTAATATTTGAAGGGATATTTTTCTTACATAAAAGACTCAAATGATCAGGAAATTATGATTTTTAAAAGTTTCCATAAACTAAACATAGGAAATTTAGCTTCATATCCTCATTTCTATCCCTTTGAGATGAAATTCCCAGTTGACACAGATTTTTTAGTCTGAACTAATATTATAGTGGATATATCTGCATATATTAAACATAAACAAACTGTTAAAAAAAAAAATGATGAATTAAATTTAAAAAAAAAAAGATCTTATTCAGGTTTTAATAAAAGCTAAAAAATTTTAAGATGTTAAGAGACCTGGTAAACATTTTAAAAAATGCACCATTATAATTATTTTTCATAGAATTATTTCACAATATTTATAAGATTATAACTGTAATAGTTATCAGAGACATCTGTAGGAATTGAGAATTTTTAAGAATTTTCCACTAAACAACAGATAATTTATAACAAGCAATTTTAATATGGTTAACATAGGAAAATATAGAGTTACATATGTATAAGATAGTGATAAATACTATATTTACTTACATAATCTTCCATGCATATAATTTTGACCTCTGACTTAGAAAAGGAAATTGAGGAAAAATGTTGCATAATTTCCCTGTCTTGATTTTTATATAAGGATAAAATTGTTAGAAAATGTCACAAAGATTTTACAAAAAATTTTCTTTGTTTCAGTTTTCCAGAGAAGTATTATTCAAATAGCTAGTTAAAAGATATAAAAATAAAACCAAAACTAAAATGCAAAAAGAAAATTTCATTTTCTCTTGTTCATTAATATTCTTAATTTGGAATTCATAGAGAAAGAATTTCTTAATTTTTAAGAGTTTGAAGCTTGAAAATGATACTGAAATTTTATCATTTCAGTGTTTAAAAACAATTTTCACATATAAAATATAAATTACTTATGTATAGAAATATTTATATAAATTTATTAAGTAACATTTTTTATAGTTTTTTGTCATTATGCTGTCAAAACTTTGAAATCCACTATCTTTTTTTGGGTTCTTGTTAATTCTGGATCTTATCATATTACTATGACACTGCAACAATAATATGAAAGGATCATGATACTTTGAAATTTGCTAGTTAAATTTTTTATTTTTATAAAATTGTTAGGAAAATTTCATTTCTCTATCAGTTTTTATTTGAAACTTTATAGCTAAATCTTACAGTTGTATTGGGAGAACAGAAAAATTTAAAAGAATGATTGTAAATTATATCCAATTTTAGAGAACTAAATGAAACTGAAAACCAATAATTGCTTATATATAATCTGACAATTTTCTGTCATTCTATATGCAAAAGTTTTTGATTTATAATAAAGATTAAGATTAATTAATTCATGTCAGATTACATGAAAAAATATATAAATGTATATTTATATTTTTGGAATTGATTTTCTTATTTTTTTAATTCATAGAGACAGGACATTTGACCAAATAAACAATCAACTATATAAAGAAAATTTATTATTACATAAAGCCAATAAAAAGGCTACTTTGATTCTTCAATAATCCTACTATTTAATTCATTTGGAAAAGCTGAGCAATCCATGTCAGGTTGACATATTCATATTATATGACAGTTCATATTCAATCTTTGTTGTATTTTATATATATCTATGTTGTTGTCATATCTCTCTACATTGTTGAAAAAATAAATAATTTGTTTTAAAAGCATTGAATTGATCTTACTGCAATATATAGTAGCATTCAATTATTACAACATAAATCAAAAGTTCATCATTCTTAATGATTATTATTTGATTTATTATAAAGCTAACTCAAGTAAAATTGTAAAAAACTAGAATAATGTAAGCTTTCCAATACAGTAGATGATGATATTAAATATGTGAAGAAAAATTCTTACTATACGATAGTAAGAAACATAAGTAAATTTTGATTTCTGTCATATACTGAATATGATTTCTATGTTATGAAATTGAAAGTATTTGTGCTTTTTATTATTATATTGTAAGAATATTTTTTATACATATCTGATATCATCATCTAATGCACTGGGAAGCTCATATTATTCAAGTGATAAATATCCACATTACAATTTCAGACTAGAATATATGAAACTACTCAAAATTTGAATTTATACTGCTAATTTTGAAATAAAATTAATAATATTGAAACAATTTAATATAATTTATATCAGAACTAATAGAATTTATAATTTACATTTTTAGAAATTGTCAGAGCATGTACACATTGCATCAATAGAGGCATGGCTCTTTATTGGGGAACTTCACGTTGGTCTGCTATGGAAATTATGGTAGTAGAAATATTTAATTAAAAATTTAAAAATGTATGTACATTCAAAAATTTTATAAAAGTTTTTATTTATAGGAATCTTACACAGTTGCTCGCCAATTCAATCTTATCCCTCCTTCTGTAGAACAGACAGAATATCACTTGTTTCAACGAGAAAAAGTGGAAATATATTTGCCAGAATTATTCCATAAAATAGGTAAGTTAATGAAATTTTTTATTAAAAAATGTAATAATTATTCATAATATTAGTTAGCATATTAATAAAAAATTATTATTTAAAAATCTATAATTTTTATGAAAACTTGTTTAACAGTCGTATTTTAATTATTTGCATAAATGATTTTGGTTCTAAAATAATTCCTAATTTTAAATAAGAAGAAAAATTAAAAATTACATATATTTAAAAATTTGATAAGATTCTGCTATTAAGACTTCCTAGTAAACAAGCACTACTTAAGCAGAAAAAAAACAGTTTATTTAAGACAGATTACAGAAAAATTGAAACATTTTCAGCTTAATAAAGCTATCATCAGCAATTACAAATGATTCAAAATTTATTCTTGCACATTCTTATTTAAAATACAAAAATATTAGAAAATGCCAGAACAATTACAAATGATTTTGAATCATTTCATGGTAGCTTTGTTAAGCTGAAAACATTTTGGTAGTTCTGTGACCTGTCTTAAATAAATTATTTTTTCTGTCTAAGATGTGCTTGTTTATTAGGAAGATTTAAGACAAAAAGATAAATAATTTAATATTTTTTAGTAATTCTGCTATTATTGTTCATGATAAGTACTATATAGTAAATAGCCATTTATCTGATAAACATGTAAATTGAGTTGTGCCATTAGATAGAAAGACACAAGGAATTTTAATATGAACTATCATAAAAATACAATACAGTAAGATCCTGTTTAATGTGGGGGATACGTTCCAAAGAAACCAAGCACTAAATGAAACAGCATTAAACGTCATTTTTCTCCACTTTTTGTTTTGTGGAGTTAATCGATTTGGCAAGTGAGAGGCTCATATAAATTTCTTTATTATAATAATAATTCATTATTAAATTCTATTTGATATAGTAATTGTTGAGGCTCAGAAATGTTTATGCAACTTGATATACAATTGCAAATCAGCTCAGAGAATATGTAGGTAAGGATTTTCTAACTTAAAATTATTTTTCTTAAATCTGATATATTCCATATAATAAAATAGGTGGCCAAATTTTTTGTCACTATGAGCCATATATGAAAATCTCAAATACAAATAGTTCTTGACTTTGAGTTAATTTGTTCTTGAATGAGCCTGTAAAATAAGAACTTATAAAGCAGAAATCAATTTCTTTTGACATAATGTTAGAAACAGGTTCAGTTTGCAATAATAAAATTTGACCTTGATAAGATTAAGTAAAGGTCAACAAAATCAATATAGGTATTCCTCAATTTATGATGATTCAGCTTTTGATATTCTGATCTTATGATTGCCCTTACAATATTTTGAACTTTGTTATTTTCATAGCATATTGGTTATTATTTTTATTTTATTAAAAATATAGTAAATCATTTTAGGAATACAGGTTCAATTTAAATGATTTTTACTATCTGGGAGCCTAGTGTTGATTCCAGATTATTTTATAATCTTGAGGGCCCAGATCAAATCCAGATGATTTTGCCTAGTAGTATTTTTCTAATAGTAATAATAGACAATGAAATACTGAATCCTTAATTCATTGTCTATTATTACTACTAGAATTATTACCATTATGAGTCATTTTTGACTTACATTTATCAAAATATAACCCCATCATAAGTCAAGGACTACCTGTATTTTATGATGTAAACTGATTATCTATCTGAATAAAATACAATCTTTAAAATTAAGCAAATTATAATAATAATTAAATAATTTATATCATAAATTTTAAAGAATTTTTATTCTTTATTATTATTGACAGATAGGTAGATGAGCTTTTATACAAATGAACTACTACTTAGGCACAATTCAAGAATAAAAGTTATTTACTTTTATGAGCTGATAAAACAATGATATTCAGATGGCATACTATTTCCCCTTCTTATTGGAAAAATCAAAATGGCATGCCACCATTTTGATTTCTCCAATTTTGTAGCAAATAACAGGATCAAATAACAACATATGTTATGATTGTTGATTAAAAAGTTTTTCATGTAACATACATTTATCCAAACTTAGTCTCAGAATCAAAACTCATAAAGTAGGTGATAAATGTAGATTTTTAATTGATTTCAGAAATATGGTTCACAATCCATTTAATATTAACAATATATGATGATATAATAATATTAATAAAATCTATTTTTAATTTAAATAATAAATCAACATGTTAATAAATGATAATTTTGTCTTTGTTAGAAAAATTAATTTTATGTATTTGATTTACATAACGTTAATAAATAATAAGTATCATTAATTTTGCTTTATTTCTAGTATGAATGGCTGTGTTGAAGGTATTATGCTAAGACTTCGCACTTATCAAGATTTTCAGTTTCCACATGAAATAAAAGTAAGAAAACAAGTTTAGCAGTTATCTTTAATCATCATTTTATGAAGTAATACTATATAGAATAACAGTTAAATCTGTGTATATATTAACTAAAAATAAATACAAAACTTTATTTTAGTAATATTTTTGGCAAATTTCCCAGTACTCCTCAGTTATTAGAATAAATCTTTAGATTACTCGAACATTAGAAATGCAACTTTCAAATTTAAACCTAAAGAGACAATGAAAAATACAGTAAGACCCCATTTAATGCAGAGGATACATTCCAAGAAAACAAAGCACTAAATGAAACAGCTCATTTTAATCATGTAAATAATGAGGATAGGTGAAACAGGACAGTGAATAAAAAATATTTACTTAGCATTTTTTTTATTTTATTTTGTAACATGTATTACATTAATTATAGACATTTTTTTTATTGCTAATATCGATTTGTATTCATAAATCATTTATGAAAAAATTTGTAAAATTAGAAAATAAAAAGTTTTAAGAACAAAAAGCAGTAAACAATGAAAAAATATTGATGAAAGAAAAACATTCAAAAAAATTCTTAAAATTAGAAAATAAAAAGTTTTAAAAACAAAAAGCAGTAATCAGATTTTGCAATAAGCTACAAACAATGAAAAAATAATTGATTAAAGAATAATGTTCTAACCTCAAGGAACTATAGTTTAAAGTGGCAGCATTCAGGCTAAAACTAAAATGGGATAATTGTTATTTTTATTACTGTAAAATAATATTGATGACCAATCATAGATATGAACTCTGACCGCAGCAGACTTTCATATGTACTGCACTGCACTGATATCAAATGCACTGTGAGATGGCATAGGAGTATCGATGCAACAAATTCCTGCGATTTCGGATTTTGCAAGAATTTTTGAAAAACCACGCCAAAGTGAATCAATAAAAATATAGAATTCGAAAAAAACAGCGTTATATCGAAACAGCGTTAAACGGGACAGCGTTAAGCGAGTTCTTACTGTACTTTATAAATAAAAAACAAATTATAAAAATAAATTATATTGGTGTTACATTTGAGTTAATAGATTTACAAAATACAAATGCTTCCCTAGTTAAAACATTTATACTTACAAATGTGAAATTTTTTTCATATTTCATGAAATTTCAAAAACTCTTCAATAATTTTAAGTAATAAGATAGCAAAATGCTCTAGCAATAAACATCAAAAAGTAAAGTGCTGGACTTTTAATTTGATTAACCACATCTAAATTACTATTATTATTTAGAATAGAATAATTATATATATATTTTATTATTATTCTAAATTTGAATTTTTTTGAATTATCTATTGAAAATATTTTCTGACGTAATGTTATTTTTTTTAATAGTTTTTTGATATGAGAATGTTGTTTTTACTGACTGCTTTATGTGCAGAAATTAGGTATGTTTTCTGATATATTTTTGCTGTTATAAGATTTTTTTTTTTTAAATGTCAATTTTTACTATTAAATCAGTTTTTTGTACAGTAGTCTTTGACTTACAACAATTATCCAATTAGTTAGCCCTGTAACTAATCAATGCAATTATATGCTTTTGAGTCCATGCACATTTGTCCAATATACTAGAAGCATCTTTTTTTTCCAGGTACTATTGGTTTTGTTTTCCTAAGTGTACTTTGATAATGTACTGTGATATAATGAATAATGATAATGGCATGTAACTAAATATACAATATATATGAATGAACATCAACTTATAATTTATTCATTGGAACAGAGCCCTATTGTAAATTATCAGCTGGATGGCTGACAGTAAAGTATTCACTTATCAGATTGGAGAATCTGGTTTATACACCTCCAGTTTTTCAGGAGAGATCTATTCAGCCTCATCATTCAACCTTCCAATTTACCCCATCATGGATATTGCCTGACTGTGGTTGACTCGAAAGTGGCCATTATCAGATAAAGTCTATCTTATGAGCGATATGATGGCTTAACTAACTTAATGTTATTGTAAGTCAAGGACTATTCTGTAGTATATTATTGTAATCTTTATTATTTTTAGCATATTGTAGATTGATTATAAATTCTGAATAGTTTAAATAAGAGGAGAATTATTTATTTAACAATTTCAAGATGGATTATTATAAGAAATATAATAATAAATTTTTATACAATTTCTGTTTCTATTTTGTGCTTTGTATAAAATACTTCTGTTAGTGGATATTTGTTTATATTAAATAATTGGAACAAAAACACAGAAATTCACTGTACAGCAGAATCTTGGTTTAATGGATTTGGATTTAATGGATAAAATATTTGGATTAAATTTTTATTTGATCTTCAGTGAATATTTGAAATCTCACTGTGAATGTTGGATGAATCCATAATTCACCCAACATCTGATAGAAAGTACATTGGACTTAATTACTAAACATCCACAGCACTCAAGGGGTTAATTATGAAAAATTGAACAATGGGTTCAGAAAGTATATGATCAATTCTTTCTACAACTACTTGTTTTATAAAAAAAATTTGAATTTTTTACTATGATTTTTTCTATAAAAGATATTTAAAATAAAAATTGACAAATTTATGTAGGATTCTTGATACAATTTTAATTTTGGCTTTTTGTCATTATAATTCTTTAGTAAATTTATAGAATTTTAAAGTGTAAGAAAAAATTTCACTGTTATATCATATATAATAAAGGAATAAGTGTGTGGAGTCCATGTTTCTGCACATGTGCGAACTCCCATGCCAGAAGTGTTGCCGTTACTATTTTCTCTCACTTCGAATCTTTAATTGTGTCTTTTAGAAAACTAAATCCCAATTTCATTATAAATTTTATTTTAATTATCATATTTGTGTACTTCTTTTTGTTATTTGACTTCAATTTCTGTCTTTTTCAATCAAAAAATGTTGACTATTCCCCAGCTCAAGAGTTCAGTTTGCATTCGGCGTCGAGGCTACATAAATGTTGCATTTAAATAATATTTAATTTAGTTCAGAATTTAAATATTTTATTCATTTCAGAAATTATAATTTTTTATTTTAAGATTAATATTATAATTATTATCTAAATAACTGAATCGGTAAATTGATAGTTTGTTAGTTGCCAATTTCATGTAAAGAAAATTTCAGTTTGGTGTGGAGAAAAAAAAACAAGCAAAAGCATTAGATGAGGTTATGCTAAATAAATGGAAAAATCTCAAATTTGACAGATAAGAAACAAATGTTTCGTTTTTGGTGTATTTGGGAACATAGTGACTAAGGGCTGGCTAACTAGTTATGTTGCAAAGTCACGAATTTGAACGAATGCAATTCTATTAATTAAATTAACCTAACGGTTCTAGCGACTCTGCAATCCAGAGTTCGGCCTGAGCTCAGAAAAGTCACGAATTTTAACGAATATCAATATTATTATACAACTAAACCTGACGGTTAGCGACCTGCAACAGAGTTCTGCCTGAGCTCAGGTCTTTTCTAAGTTCTAACTTAAATACTAAATAATTATAAAACAATCCAATAACAATGTAACGTGTAAAATAACATTGATGACCGATCATAAATATGAACTTTGACTGCAGCAAACTTTCGTATGTACTACACTGCACTGATATCAAACTCACTGTGAGACGATATAGGTGTATCAATGTAACAAATCCCTGCGTTTTCGGATTTATGTAAGAATAATGGTTTGAAAAACCACATCAAAGTGAATCAATAAAAATATAGAATTAAAAAAAAACAGTCAGCCAGATGGCCATGTGGTAAAGCTTTGGCTTACCATCCTGGAGGACAGGGTTCAAATCCCAGTCCTACACCTCCAGTTTTTCAGGTGGGGTTCGGGCCCGGCCTGTTGAACCCCATCCTTCAACCACCCGATTGACCCCATCATGAGTGTTGGCCAGCCCGTGATAGGCTCTACAAATGGCGCCGCCGTGGTAAAGCTTTGGCTTACCATCCTGGAGGACAGGGTTCAAATCCCAGTCCTACACCTCTAGTTTTTCAGGTGGGGTTCGGGCCCGGCCTGTTGAATCCCATCCTTCAACCACCCGATTGACCCCATCATGGGTGTTGGCCAGCCCGTGATAGGCTCTACAAATGGCGCCGCTAGATACAGTATATCCCTCGTGCGATATGGCGGCTTTATCTAACCAACCAATTGAAAAACAACACGTTATATCAAAACAGCATTAAGCGGGGTCTTACTATACATTTTGTTTTATAACTTACTGGTATTTAGATATGGTAGGAAAAAATACAATGTTACCATTAGTGCTAAGGGAAGATAGATTATCAAATTTTCATGCTAGAAATTACACTGTATAAATCATTTTTTCAGAAATTGCTTAGGCAAGTTTTAAAAATAATGTAGGCATTTGATGTACAGTATAAAGTACTAAACTTGTTTTAAAATTATTAAAAAGTAACTTGAACATTTTAATACATAAATAATAGGCGTTTGGATGGCCAAGTGGTAATGCGTTGGTGCGCTGGATTCGCATTGGATTTTTTTCAGGGTACTGGGCCTGGCCTGGTGATCCCTGTCCTTCACCATCTGATTCCCTCCACGAATATGGATGCACCCCGTGGTTGGAACTGGCCCCGCCCCCTTAGTAATCTTCCTAATTGGAATGGGGGCATAAAATATGTAAAAAAAATACATAAATAATATATAAAACAATAATTAATATATAATTCGGACATTTTATAAATAAAACAATGACTTGAGATAGCGTCTTTCACTTTCATATTTCAGCTTCCACATTTTATGTTTTCGTTTTTTTCTTTTCAATTGAGCATATATTTTCCTGACAATGAAATGGATTTTTGTTCTACAATATTTTTCAATTAGATGTTTGCCAATGTCATGGCATGCTGGAAAGTTTTTGCTCGGAAATATAAAGAATGGACCATTTCTATTACTATAATCAAAAGCTGCCCAACCAGACATCTTCGAATTAAGAAAGGATTTAGATAACAATACATAGATAATTAAAAAATTACTATCCACTGACACTTGTAGCCAGACTCAGTTTAGCACCAAGCTTAGCTCCTCGACAATGTCTCAAATATGGTGTCTGGGACCCACATGGCACAGAGTTAACCATGAAAGAATTCCATTGTCGGCAAAGGTGCAAGGGAAAAGCGAGTCCGTACTTCTCTATAGGAGCATAGAGTAACTTTAGTTTGTACTTGTTCTTGAATGCATTCATGAATGTGTGAATGCGCATGCATTTATTCATGTAAGAGTTAACCATGAAAGAATTCCATTGTCGGCAAAGGTGCAAGGGAAAAGCGAGTCCGTAATTCTCTATAGGAGCATAGAGTAACTGTAGTTTATACTTGTTCTTGAATGCATTCATGACTGTGTGAATGCGCATGCATTTATTCATGCAGTAATTTGTGATCTGTACACCATTATCTGTGGAACAGTCAGTTCATATAGTTCGAAATATGACCGCTAGGGTTGCCTCCCACTAAACATGTCATAGCTGGAGTTATTCCTTTCTCAATTTAATTTAGGAATACTGCCAAAATTATTAATTATTTTTATTATGAAAAAATAATAATTAAATAAAATATTTTTGAGAGATGAATTTTGAGGCCCCCTTGATTTATGAGGCCCCAGGTGCGCACCTTGTGTGCCTGTGCAGAAATCTGCCACTAGCTCTCAAATACATATATTCTCAGGTACTCATTCACTTGTTTTCTGTACTCTTTTCTCACCCTTTCTTTCTTCCCATATGTGTATGTATATATATATATATAATCATTTGCACTATCCAGCATACAAGCATACAATCATTTTGTCAATTTCTTTTCATTCATTTGCTCAACATGACAAACTATCTCAGAATCAATCTTATTAATCATTCACATCCTGCACATTGACAAGGTGCAGGAAGAGTGTGACTGTGCTGTGCATGTGTAAAGTTGATACCCTTAAATATTTATCTAAAATAATTTCTATGCTTCCTTCCATAATATATACAGGTTTCATTTCAATATTGGAATCATCTTACTTTTTTACATAGTCATCTTTGACAGATTTTTTATTTACATCATACTATGATACTTATTATAATTTAGAATAACTTTAAACCAAATTGACAACTAGGTCTCCAAATTAAAATAAAGCAAAATCTAAACCAGCTAATAGGACCTTAAAATAAAATTAAAGATGCAGGAGCACTTTTGGGCTAGTGCCCCTCTTCTCTCAGTGCAGCTGAAGAGGGGCAGTCCAGCCCGAAAGCACTCCAGCATCTTTAATTTTATTTTAAGGTCCTATTAGCTAGTTCAGATTTTGTTTTATTAAAATAACTTTACTATCATTGATACTTTTGTAATATACAATAACTTTACTATCATTGATCAACTATTAATAGTACCCATCTCCCAAGTGTATTTATAAGTTTTTATCTCTCATACTTTTTCATATACAGTGGATTCTCATTTAGCATTGGGATAAGGTTTCTGAAAAAATGACATTAACTGAAATTAAAAATCTTTTACCTAGTAAACCTAATTTTACTAGCCAAATTATATCCCTTGAAACTTTAACGATAATTTTAATGATTTGAAAGAATTTAAACTAATATTTTAGCGCCATCTCATAATTAGAATAATTATTACTTTATTAAATCAATGAGTGGCGCCATCTATTAATTAATAATTAAATTAGAATTTTTAACTATTTTATCTGAAGAAAAAATCTGCCTTGGCCTGGGATCGAACTGGGGACCATTGGGCTAACGTCCCAATGTCATACTGCTAGACCATCGAGGCCAACGAGCGGATTGATTCTCCAGACAGTTATATTAATTTAGAATTAATTTTTGATTATCTACATTGGACTTTGCAGATAGATCTATTCCTGATCGAGCTAAATCTAGCCACAGGCCCTCAATGGCGCTAGCCAGGCAACAGACTGGCTCAGTCATTAAAGCTTAAACTTTTATATAATTTACCTATTTACCTAGCCTTTAAATTTTTCAAGGGTTGGGTTCTATATTTATTTCTGAGTTATCTGAATGGAAAGCCAGTTTCTGCACCCAATCAATCTGGTTGAATGTCCTGTGTGGAATGTAGTTTAATTAATATATTGTTCATAGATAATATTATACTTGAATTAGTGCTCATATAAAATATGATTACCTTGTTTTCTATAATTATAGGTTTCCATGCTCAATTTTTTCTATAAAGACTATATTAAGTACAGTGTGTGATCGGTTAACAAACAGTTCGGATAACAAACACTTTTTTGAAAGTTTTTTATGTTCGATTAACGAACACATGTTCGGATAACGAACACTTCACAGAACAAACTGTGGGACCCGCAGCCTGACCGAATGACAGATCAGCCAGATGGCTGCTTGGTAAAGCTGTGGCTTATCATTCTGGAGGATCTGGGGTCCTACTCCTCCAATTTTTAGGAGGGATCTGGGTCCGGACGATTGAAACCCATCCTTCAATCTTCCGATTGACCCGATCATAGGTGTTTGTCAGCCTGTGATGATAGCTGTTATCATGGGTGTTGGTCAGCCTGTGATGATGGTGGCTCTATAAGTAGCCATCATGGGTGTTGGTCAGCCTGTGATGATGGTGGCTCTATAAGTGACCACTGCTCAGTTAAAAATATTCCATGAGGATAGTTCGGCTTAACTAACCTAACGGAATGACGGGCTTAGGTTGCGCGCTCGTGGACTTATGGGTAAGGATGGAAGAAAAGTAGTTTTCCTGGGCTTAACTAACCTAACAGAATGACAGGCTTAGGCCTTGCACGTTCAGCTTAACTAACCTAACGGAATGACAGGCTTAGGCCTTGCGCGCTCTTACTTAACTAACCTAACGGAATGACAGGATTAGGCTTGCGCGTTCGTGGAGTATGGGTAAGGATGGAAGAACAGTAGTTTTTCCTGATTAAAATGAACTTGGAGACAACTTAACTAACCTAACGGAATGACAGGCTTAGACCTTGCGCATTCGTGGACTTATGGAGGATGGAAGAAAAGTAGCGGAATGATATGCTTAGGCCTTGTATGTTGGTGGACCTATGAGTAAGTCAAACGTCGGTGGACTTATGGGTAAGGATGGGAGAACAGTAATTTTTCCCATAAAATGAACTCGGAGACAACGTAAAACAAATCAAAGATTTATTAAAGGTTAGAAATGAACTCGGAGACAACTTAAAACAAATCAAAGATTTATTAAAGAAAGTACAAATCAAAGATTTATTAAAGAAGATAATGAACTCGGAGACAACATAAAACAAATCAAAGATTTATTAAAGAAGGTTAGAAAGAGATTTTACAATTTTTTGTTGTCAGAATAGCACCCATACCAGGTTAAGGTCAACAGGCATGGAGATCTCTATCACGATGATGCTATTAATCACTTCCGAAAAATCCTGAAGGAGAGAGAAAAGCAATCGATATTAGACAGATTCTTTATCGGAAAATAAATATAATAGATGAAAATGCAAAGCTATGTATGTATATATTATTGTTATTACATATAAATAAACATAAAAGAAAATTATATAATTTCTTACTATGTTTTTTTGGGTCTCCGGAATGAATTAATCAAATTTCCATTAAAACCTATGGTAAATCGATGATCGGTTAACGAACAATTCGGATAACAAACATTTTCTTGGAACTGATTATGTTCGTTAACCGATCAACCACTGTATATGGTAAATATTAAGTATATAGAAAGGAAATGTAGAAAAACAGGGCTTTATTCCATTTTGCTGCTTTAAAATTTTTAATTTTTTAAGTAATTAATTTAGTTTATTTGGCAACATAATAACGAAATGGCAATAAGTGAGACAACATTAAATAAGGACTCATTGTACATGTTAAATAGCCTTGTGCATATTATACATCCTTGTCTCAGGTCTTCCTCAATTATATATCAATTTAATGTCTCAATTCATTTTCATCCATCTATAACTGTCAGCAACATCACTATTATACCATTGCTCTTTCATATTACTTGAGATTCTTTATAGTTAAATCCTATTCACCCAGTCATATATATTCTGAAAATATACATATACATAAAAATATTAATACTTATAGCATATTTTCATTACTAATAATCTATCAGTCTTTGATATTTTATTAATTAAATATGGATTAAAATTAAATCATATCCTTTTAGATTTATATCCATAAAAATATGATTGATTTTTAACTTTTGGATTACTAAATTTTTATATTAACAATACTTAATAAAACATTTAAACAATGATTTCATATACTAAGATCAGATGAAAGTGATTAGTTTTGATTATTATTGATTATTATTATATTATTATCAATATTATTATTATAATATTGATTTCATATACATTAGCCTCATGAATCTTGCATGCATATGGCCTATATATCTCTCAATCTATCCCAGCATATGTATTATTTACATCATATTATAATATTTATTATTTATTATAATATTAATACCAATAGGAAAGTTGTATATAAATAATAAATATCATAATATTACATTTATTATTTATATACAACAACTTTACTATCAGTGATCCTTTTAATATAGGTTATGATGAAGATAGCTTGAGCTGGGAGTGGACTGATGTTATCGACACTCCACATTTCTCTCAAGGGGGAGGAGATTTACGTATGTCGGCTGACCGTTCAGGTCGACCTGGCCAGTCAGCCTTGGAGGAGTCAGAGCAGCCGCTTCAAACGGAAGTTATGGCTACACCGACAACTTCTCAGATGGTGAATTCGCCACAGGAGATGAGTAACCCTTACTCTCTAAGAGAGAAGATACGTACCCGTACGGATGGAATAATAAAAGAACGTTCTGAACATAAAAAAGCGTTAGCAGAGCAAATAAATATTATAAAACAAAAGGAAGAAAAAGAACTGGAAACAGGATTTCCGGTGAATCAAGGAGAAACTTCGACACAGGAGTACGTGAATCAAGAAAACGAAGAGAATGAAGTAAGCAAGTGTCAAGAAGAGTCGCTCGCAGAAAAAATTTTAACTAAATTAATGTCCATACTGGACTGAAAAGAGAATGCGGAGGTGTCTGACTGCCTGAAAAAGGGGAGAAAACCTGTGGATACTAATTAATTATTATTTATACTCATTATATATTAAATAATAACATTATAGATGTAAATTAGTGTAAAGAATAGAATTTTCTAAAAACAATTAAGTTTATATATCTCCTTTATTTTAGATATGAATCTACTTATTGTATCGTTGGTGATAATACTATCACTGCCCGCTGAACTAGAGCAGCCCAGATACCCGATACTACGGTGTCGATATGACGGACTGAAATATCAATGCACTACAGTTAACTACCTTCGAAACCAAACACAGAAATTTGATGAAAAAATATGCATCCATGAAGAAGAATGCAAAGACTGTGTAAAAGTTTGGAATACTAAGGCAGAAATAAAGCCAGATGATCTGATACAGCCAAGTCAATTTATGGTGCGACAGAATGATGATCCAAATGGACAAGGAGTACGATAGAGTAGGAAGCTGTGGATGTCAAACTCGAAATTGTACTGGAACTTTAGAATATTGTAGGGAAAATTTTTGTGTTAACAGTTCTGAATGTCATTGTAATGTTAAAACAACAACTAATGTCATGATTTTACTTTATAAGAACTCTCTTTACACAAATGTGGTACTATACTCTTATGTTACATGCTTATATAGAATACCGACAGTAGTTAAAACTATAGTATTTCCTAGTCGGAAGTTACTATCCGACGAGAAAGCGAAAAAGATATAACTGTACGGTTCAATGACCCAGTAGTTACAGGAGATCAACCCGGAACATTGTGGTTGTGAGAAAAGATGGTTTAGAAAGAGTATTTATTGTCAAAGATTCATTTGGACAGGTAGTCATACCTGAAGAATTATTGTTAGATAATGGAGTACTTAAAGTCATATTTGTCGCGCTGAATGGACAAACTGTAAAAGCAGATATTAGAATAGAAGGTAGACAATTCTGCACGCGTTTTACTTGTATTCTGTGTATACAGGTGTGGTATCAGCTTAATTGCTTGCCACCTATAGTACAATATATAGTGTATGCGATATTGATATTAATAACGATTTTACTTATATTGTATGTGCATAAGGTTGTAAGGGTAATCTGGCAGACTCTAGTAGGTATATATATAATAGGTAAACAAATTGTTCGCGGCATGAAGGCTTTGGGAAGATGTTCGCTTCTCGCTGGTCTAGTTGCCGGTAGAACAGCACAAAGAGCTCTGCATGAAGCCCAACGATCAATCGAAGATAGAGCTAGACAAATTAACAACAATGGACGACAGCCAGCAGGTAGAGTACCTTTGTTGTTACTATTAACACTCATTGCAGTAATACAAACAAACAGTATTGGAACAAATGCTGAATGTACTAACCATATGATACAGAAAACTAGTCTAAAGCAATGTACAAATGACAAAACAGGACAGACATGTAAAATGACTACTAATGCTCAAATAACCTTAATGAATATAGGATATTCACAATGCTTATGGTTTACAGACAGACAGAATAATAATTTATTTCGTTTAAAGCTTACATTTGAACAGGTAGAGTGTGCTTGGGCAAGTATTAGGGTTTATTATACTTTCCCAGTACAACATCACCAGATTAGTCAAATATCATGCGCTCAGAATGAACAATGCGGTTGGGGAAAGCATTGTTATAGAGGAAAACACTTTCAGGCATTAACTAAGGAAAGCTTGCAATATCCAGGAATAACAGATTGTATAGCAGTGGATGCAGCCGTGGTGTGTGCTATAGTAGATAGCCAACCGTGTTTCTTTTTCAGAGTATATTTAAAACCCGAATATGAATATGCTTATGAGGTACGAAAATTGACCTCTATGTCTTGTCAGTATAGAATTAAAATACAAGAATCTTTTAATAATACAGTGGAAGAATTAACAGTTAGTAATACAGCTATTACAAAAAACAATATCGAAGTAAAAGTGATAGGAACATACCAACAGCCTACACAAATTTTAAGCAACTATCTAATAGTACGAGTGGCAGACAAAAATGAAGCTTATTTAGAGCAAGCATCACCACATTCAAGACCTATGGCTGGTCATATAGGAGATGTGCAAGCCAACGCCTCTTATACTAAGTCGTTCATCTTCGATGAGAAGATGATTACTTGTAATTATTACGAAGAAAGATTAATGTGTAGATTACAAAATTCATATTTACAACAAATGATTCAATCTAAAGTAAATGCGCTACCGTTAACTATAGGAAACCACCATTTAAAATTAGGAGCACAAGCAGAATTAAAATCTACAACAGTTGTTTCAAGTCCATTGGTAGTACACCTAGCATTTCAGGATTATCGAATATATTTAGAAACGTACACAGTATGTCCAAAAATAACAGGTACCATCGGAACACCTAAGGGATGTTTCGCTTGTGAGAAAATGGCTACTTTACACATAACAGCCTATAGTAGTTGTTTACCTGGAGAGGTCGGGATTTCTTTTCAAGATATCTCTATTTCTACCAGAGTAATACATTTAACTGAAAATGAAAAAGAGTATGTAATAGAATTTAAAACGGACAAGAAATGTCATCAAGAAAAACTATGTTTGACTGGTCGTACGGTGGGGGCATGTAGAGCTCTGACATTTTGTTTAATGGACCCTACTCCGTATATAATGGGCCCAAATTTTACTATTGTCAGCACCACAGGTAAATACTCTGTGGGTGCTTATCCCTGGGAAAATTGGAATTTTTCCAGTTTTATGTTTACTGTTCCAATCATGATATTTATTGTACTCTTAGTATGTATGTTTGTATTTTCCTGTTGTCTCTCTATATGGAGACGATAGTAGTATGTAGTAAGTCTGGTCTCCTGACTTGTGTGCTCTGATGCGCGAAATTAGGAAAAGCTAATCCCGGACTGATTTCATAGGAAATCAAGTCTTCAAAGGGGGAAGGAGTGTAACGGAGTAAGTCGGGGGTGAAAAAAGGATAGCTGGAAAGATGGATGAGTAATAATCTACAGACAAAAGAAGCTGGAGAGGAGATCTGGAAATGACCAGACAGAAAATAGGAAAGTTAGTCATAACACCCAGATGGAGCCCCTCGCCCACATAAGTCAGAGAGTCGGCGGATGGCCGATGACTCATGAACGAGAGAACAAAGAGGCTAGCTATGAGCAAAGAAAAAGTAATTAGAACCCAACGTGAGCCCCTCGCCTATGGCGTCATAGACGGGGAAAACTAAGATAGGACGGATGAGAAAAAGCCTCGATATTAATGGTGGAGCGAGAAAACGATCCAGCCAACGAGAGACCAGGGGGCGGAGCAGGTAGGTGATAAAAGGGGTGGAACCTCCACTCCAAGAGAGTAGCTGTTCCAGGAGCTGTTCGCCTGTTGGTCGGGTCAACTAGTTGCGGCTAGAGCCATATCCACTCGAGAAGAAGTCTCTCCGGAAGCTTGCCATCCAGCTGATTTTACATCCTCGGAAAGTTCTCGATCGTTGAAGGGTTCTTTCAAGAACCCTTCAACGATCGAGAAATCAGGGAAGCTTACGTTTATTGTATTTTAACGTTAGAGCACTAGGTCAGGAGGACAGACTTAGTCGAAGTCCGTATAAATTAAATTAATACACAATTACTATTAAACGTTAGAGCACTAGGTCAGGAGGATAGACTTAGTCGAAGTCCGTATTAATAGTAATTGTGTATTAATTTAATTTAGTGTTGTTAGATAAATAAATATAGTTTGTTAGAATTGGCCTGAGTTATTTCGAGTACGTGGAATAGTTCTAGTGACCTGAGTTTGGGTAACTAGACGATCACGGACAAACCTAAAACCACATAATAAACTAGCAACGTAACATTATTACTAAAAAAATAATGGAATATATTTATTCATTTATTTCTACATAATTTACAGTAATGTCCTATTGAACAAGAGAGAACCGCCCCAATTAACAAAACAAATATAATGTAATTAATAATTACAATAGTATAATAATTACATTCATTTATAGAATGTTGAACAAGACGATGTTGCTGATGAACTTGAAAACTGTTCGTATGAGTCACTTTTAGAAATTTCTTTGTCAGATAGTTCATCGAAGCTACCAAAAAAGAGAAAAAAGAAAACTGATCAATGTGATGAAGGTTGGTTGGTTGATTGGTTTTAATGGCACAAGGACCTCAGAGGCCAAGCTGTGCCAGGCACAGAGTAAAACTTAAAACAAAAAAATAAAAATGTTTGTTGCATAAAATTTCGTTAAGTACAAGATACAAATAAAAAGAAAACTAAACAAAGAAAAAATAACCTATGGTGTAAACGGCCAGAGAACATTTCAAAGAAAATCAATAGAGGGGGAAAAAGACATTTGGTTGCTGAAAAACTTAAATCTACCGACGAGAGAAAGTATTCATCATACGCAATGCACATCGCTCAAAAACTCGAATGTCTCCCGAAAGAAATGGCTATATTTTGTGAGATTATTATTAATGAAGCCATTTTCAAGGCGGAAATGGGCACATTAAATAGATCATCACGAGTAGTGACTGATCCTGTACGTCCATCCACACAAGTATATTCATATATTGACATAACGGACACTTCCCCTTCCAATAGTTCAAATATAAGATTTTTACCACAGTTTCAAGGATAAAGGTCAGTATATTATCATAAAAAACTGGTATCTTTATGCTATCAAGTCGCTTAACCATGACACTTTCCCTTCGTTATTGAAATAATTTAAAAAAATCATTTCTCACAACTTTCGCCTCTTCATCAAAATCTTTATGCTATCAAGTCGCTTAACCATGACACTTTCCCTTCGTTATTGAAATAATTTTAAAAAATCATTTCTCAACTTTCGCCTCTTCATCAAAATTCCTATTATGTGTACGTTGTAACTGGATTAAATTATTTCTATCGGCTTCACTTTCATCACATAATTCAGCTTCATAACGATTAGATGATCGATGTAAAAAATTGTGTAAAACACAGCAGCACAAAACAACCAGTTCTATTCTATCTAATCGTAAATTTATTTACGTGTGAAAAATTCTGAATCTTTAATCCATTATGTCGAAAGCATTTTTCTATAACCCATCTTGCACGAGACAAACGATAATTAAAAATCCTTCGTTCATCGTTAAGTTGTTTTTGCCCGAAGGGTTTTAACATGTTCTTACGTAATGCAAATGCTTCGTCACCAACAAAGACGAATGGCAGTTTCTTTGTTGGTTGGTTGTGTACGGTTTTATGGGCAAAGGGCCTTAATGTCTTGGCGCAGCTTGGTCTGTGTGTAAAAAGGCAGAGGGATAAAATAAACAACCATAAAATAACAGACAGCAGTAAAAGTAGTGTAAATAGCTATAAAAAAGAAAAATGATAAAACGAAAACAAGGCCAAATTAAAAATAAACAAGAAAATACAATAACCGTATAAAAAATTCAAAAATAAGTTAAGAAACATCAATGTTAATTTAAAACAACGTCGATAGTAAAAAATAACGAACAAAATTATTGATAATTATAGTAAAAGTATAAAGTAACATAAAAAAAAACAAAAAACAACAAATATACACATATATAAAATAGGTTTTAAAATAAGAAGTGAAACTAAATATAACAAATAACGAAAATATCCTCAAAAAAGCAAAAAGGATAGAACAATTAAAAACATTACCAATAAGGGTTGTTAGATTCAAATTAATGAATTAAAATGAAGGAAACGTTCCGTTGTAAAGTACGGACATTCCACTAAAATATGTTTGATTGTAAGGGCACACTGACAACGATCACATTCAGGCCGATCTTCACCAATTAGAAGATATCTATGGGTGAGCCGGCTGTGCCCAGTACGGAGTCTTGCTAAGACGAATTCCTCTCTCCTGTTCCTGCAATGGCTGTAATCCCATTGCTCATTCAGTGGTTTGATCTCGTGAAGCTTATTGTTGGTGTGCTCATTCCACATATTCTGCCACAAGAGCAATAGCTTCTGTTTAATGACGGGCTTTAAATCCATCTAAGGGATTGACAATGGATGGGAGTTGTTTGGGACGGCCGACTTGGCAGCGATGTCGGCCAGTTCATTCCCTTTAATTTCAACATGTCTCGAAACCCAACAGAACTTGATAACATATCCCACTGGAATAACAAACGGGATACAAGCCTGCGAACAGTTGGAACGAGTGGATGTGAAGAGAATTTCCACGAGAAAAGTGCTTCTTATTAATAGAGTGCATAATAAAATAAAAATAGGATAGGTCAAAGTTAACTTCCTCACAATGTAATAAATTAATAAAGTAATCCAATATTCTAATAAAATACACTGTTCTTGTAACAAAATAATAATGAGCAATCATAACTATGATTTTGATATTTATTAGAGAGAAATTGTGATTTTAAATTAAGATAATTTTTAATTAATAAAAACTAAAATTCTCTGAATAAAAAAAAAATTACTACTAAGAAAGGAAGTTCTATATTGAAAGTTGATAACATTATCACCAGTTATTTAAACCAGTTATATTTAACTAGTTAGCCCCTGGTCACTGTGTCCAAATAAACTAAAAATGAAATTTGTTTCTTATCTGTCAAATTTGAGATTTTTCATTTATTTAGCATAACCTTAACCTGTATATAATGCTTTTGCTTGTTTTTCCTCCATACCAAACTTTGAAATTTTCTTTATATGAAATTGGCAACTAACAAACTATCGATTTACCTTTTCAGTTAGAAATTATAATTATTATTTAAATATCTTAAAATAAAAAATCATAATTTCAGAAATTAATTATTATTTAAATTCTGAAATAAATTAAATATTTTTTAAATGCAACATTTATGTAGCCTCGAGTCGACACACCGAATGGAAACTGAACTCTCGAGCTGGGGAATAGTCAACTTTTCAATCGAAAAAGCCAAATTTGAGTCAATAACAAAAAGAGTACAGATATAAATAGGAAGTAATCTATGATAATTTAAAGCAAAATTTAAAATGAGATTGGGATTTACTTTTCCAGAAGACGCAATTAAAGATTCGAAGAGAGAGAAAATAGTAACGGCGACACTTCTGACGCGGGAGTTCACACATGCGCAGAAACATGGAAACCACACGCTTATTCCTTTATTATATATAATATTAGAATATTATTAAATTAGTGACTAGTTAGTTAATTTTATTATTATTTTTCCAGGCCCAAATTGAGAAATAATCTTCATGGTATTATATATCTTATGGAAGTTTTAGATTTAATATTAAAAAGTAATGCTGAAAGGTTATTAGAGCAAAATCTTCATCACAAAAAAGAAGGAAAGAAACGTTATAGTAGAGGTAGCAGAAAACAGAAAGGAAATAAAAGTTATCCAGATGCTGAACAGTATGTTAATCCATGTTTAAGCGAAGAAGAAGTAGATTTGGCTTGCGAAGTCTTGAAAGTGCTCTTTAATCTTACAGTAAATATTGATAGATATAATTTAGATGAGGTATGTTAAATTAATTAAAAGTCTGTTTATTATTTTTTCTTATTAACTTGATTCTGTATATTAAATCTAATTATTAACTTTACTTATTTTCTATCTTCTGAATCATTTTATTATACAACTTTATAGACTGGGTAATGTTTTCAACAAATTATTACCCTCTTTATCCTCTCCGTTTTGCAATTATTTATGCAAAAATTTGATATTACATTATTGTTCTAAAGTTTGCTGATGTTTCAAATTTTTTTGTCTATATAAATAAAACATTTTGTACTCTTCTGAATATATTTGCATTTATTTTCTTATATATACAGTAGTCCCAATTAATTGAGGTATTCGGGAAATTAGTTTCCCCAAATAACTTTCATATTTCCCATTTCTTGAATAATTCAAAATCCTCAGAAAAATTTGAATTATGAACAATATGTATGTAATATTAAAAATAAATTAATTATATATATGTATACATATATTCAAGTGTTCTATTATGTATTAAAAAAGGAAACAAAATTTTGTTTTCTTGCAGTTAGAAATTATTCCAATATTTGCAATTTTAATGTGATTTTAATTTTGATCATCAGTTATCTAACAAGGGGAGACATTGGGTCACCGAAAATTTTGCACACCTGTAGTAGTCCTCTAGGACAATATAATGTGTGAGCAATAGTGCACTACTCAAGCATTGTAGAGAAAATTGCACGAGAAGTTTCATATTGACTTCATATATTCTAAAATTTAAAAAAATTTTGAATGTCTCAGTAGCATAGTGGTTGAAGATTTGCTTTTATTATTGCGTAATAATTTTTACTTCTGCAGTGATATTTGGAGCATATCTTTTATGAATATTGAACAATTAATATATCTATTTTTTTTCTTTTTAGTAAAATTACTTGTCTGAAATTCAGGTTGTATAAATTTGGTAGGAAAATAAAATGAATACACAACAGTCCTATCAGTGATCAACTATTGATGATAATGTTTATTAGTAACAATATTAAATACCTAAATATATATATATATTAAATTTTATTATATTATAAAAAAATTTGCAAATTTAGGTATTTGTAAAGTAATTATACAAATTTAACTATAAATATAATCTTAACTTGAAACAACAACAAATATCAGCAAAATAATTCTGACATTAATTAATTTCTAAATTAATTTGTAAGGCTAGAGTTATTTGGCTGATATTTGATTATTAATCCCTAATAAGTTCGCTTGATATATGGTCTTATCTTCCTTTTATTGTATGCTTCTCTTGTAAATTTTTGATTTTGTTTACATTTTCATTTGATTTTCATGTTTTCTTATTTTTTATAATTTTTTAATATAATAACACTAAATTGCAAATTAGAATTTTTAAATATAAGGCAATGTGAAGGATACATAGTATATAAGAGAATTATAATCAGATAAAAATATTTATTCACAAATTTTTACTTCTGCAGTGATATTTGGAGCATATCTTTTATGAATATTGAACAATTAATGTATCTATTTTTTTCTTTTTAGTAAAATTACTTGTCTGAAATTCAGATTGTATAAATTTGGTAGGAAAATAAAATGAATACACAACAGACTTCTTTTTTCACAAGCCTTGACTGTCCCATTCAAATGGGGTTGGCATTCTCTATTCTAACTCTCCATGTTCCTCTCTCCTCAGTGTCTTCTTCCCTCAGTCTCTTCTCTCTCAGATCCTCCCTCACCCTCTCTATCCATCTAATTCTGGATCTACCTCTCCATTTCTTCCCACTAATAGTCATTTCCTCAACCTTCTTACCCACATATTCCTCACTCCTTCTTTTTATATCACCTTAATCTTCCTTTCCAGACCTTCCTACTAACAGGGCCTACTTTAATTGTACCTCTAATGTAATGGCTGATATAATATCTCTATATTGGTATGGCTGAAAGGATAAGGTCTCACTGAAAATATTTCCAAATAAAGAGTGTTCTTGTTTTAAGTGCTGTGGTGTTTGTTATTTTAATGAGACAATCATCCACATAATATATATAGAAGACAGGATAAAAAATGTATAATTAGGACTGAAAGATTTTGTGTTCAATAATTAAAATAACTGTTTCTGCAAGAAATATTGATAAAAGAGAACCTATAGATACATTATCACAAAAATAAATAGAACAATTAAACTGGAAATAGTTATTTTTATAATAAGGAGATTTGTGGATTTTAATTTAGAAATAGTATATTCTCCGATTAACTCTAATGTAAACTATTGAATATGCCCTCTATATCTTTCACTAAGATAAAGGCATAGCAAGGTTGACAATGATTTATTTCTTTTCCTATTTGTTTTGCTTGATAGTGTCTAGGGACACTAATCAAGCAATAAAAAATATTCAGTCAAAATGAAGGCACTGAAAGCCTTGCCCTCTTGACTGAATATGATGCTATAACATAACTCCAGTCTTTTCTCCAAGAAATCTAGTAATAATCAAAACTTTATTGTATTTTTTATATTACTCCAAAAATAATGCCTATAATTTAAAAAAAATGTTTTTATTCTGCATCATTGTTGTTAATATATTTTACTTTTAAGAACAAAATTTTATATTTTCAAGTCATTTTCTCTTCCAGCTACTTTTTTTTATTTTAAAACAAATATGCTATCTATATAAGAACTGTCACAAACTAACTGATTAACTCCATTTTCTTTTATAAATTTCTTGTTTGTAATACCCAAGCACATATTTGCACTAATCATGTGCTCTGATGCTAAAACTAAGAAATTTACAAAAAATAGAGTTAATAAGATTGGCTTCTAAGAAGCTTATATATTCTATAGTAAGCTATTAAAATGTTAACTATCCCTTTGGCCACAGTAAAATATAAGTACTATGTATTTATATTTTACTGTGGCCAAAAGGATTATAAAAATAGTATTATTGAATATAAAGTATATAGTACTTACATTTTCCAAAAAAAGATTTCTTAGTCAAAGGGATTTGTTAGCATTTTGATTCAGTAAACTAAAGAATAATAGCCTTCATCGAACTTAGTACCATGAAAGATATTCTATAATTTAATGGATCAAAATTCTAACCATCTGCTTTTGTATTCAGACATAAAGCAAACATGTATATTCATTAAATATGTCACATATTTGCAAATCTGAGTTTTACAGTTCAGATATACAGGTATTTGTTCTAAAGTAGCTAAAAGCAATAGTATGTGTTGTGACTACATAGAAAAATATATTAATGATCCTAATAAATATACCTATGATCTCTAAAAAAAGTTTTTTTTTTAAATTGTAGAATATTACTTTTGAAGTGATATGATATATATTAGAATGTGAATATGAAAATCTTTGAAACAAACAGTTATAGGTGCAGATATTTTTTAACATTCATGTCCTAAATTTACAGTCACATGTGAAACAGATGAATCTGATGGAGCTCAGGTTCATTTGCTTCACCTGGGATTACATCTCTCTGAATCATCTGAATGTGAAGTAATTACTATACTGACCTTCACAATTAAGATGACTCAGATATTATTTAATGACTTATATGCAAACATTTTTGAAAAAGGTTCTATTATGAAACTCCCTGATTATCTAAGCAGATGTTTTTTTTCATATATTGTGAAGTGAAAATATTTCATTTCATTTGTTAATGAAAAATTTGTCAACAAATAAAAAAGATTGGATCCCAAAACTACTAAACCCAGAGGACATTGCCTCCTCTGTCTGATAGCAGTTATAATGCTAACTTAAATATTAATTCATGGAATAGCTCTCAGTTAAATGAAGAATATCTTTATAGTCCAACACAGATGAATAAAAAATGCTAAACTGCATTAATTGGAGCAAAGAATATATACAATTATAGTTTACAATTCATAGATTGTATAAAAAGGTTGCATCACAATTAAAAAAAAAAGAAACACAAAAGTATTTATATTTATTCAATAGCAGATATTCTATCTATACAGTTTATGAGATAAACCCAGACTCCAATTTGCCTCTATTTGTGTTTTTTCAAAGTTACATTATAAAATATTAAGACACCTATTGCATTAAAAAACAATTGTATTAAATAAAATTATAAATTATGTTTAACATTAAAAACTACTTTCTGACATTGTACAACAGAGGACTACTGAAAGGGGTCCTCCAAAATGTATTTAGTCCTCCACTAATTTCATATTTTCTTATTCTCCACTAATTTCATATTTTCTTTACTATATTTTGTTTTTATTTTTTAAATAAATACTCCTTTGCATATGAATAGTAGCCCATTATTGTCTTATTTGTTTCCTCAGCTCAACTCAAAATTATAAAAGCTACAACATACATGTTACATTAACACATTATATTGTTTTCTCTTATTTTCACTGATAAATTTTATATTTAAACAGTCTAATTTTAGATTAGGAATAGTTAAATTACATTAGATGATTTAAACATAAATGTAAATACTCTTTTCAAATATTTTAAATTTGTATATTTTTAAAAAATTTTTTTTAATAAATTGTCAAATAATCTAAAGCAGCCAAATTTTTATTCTTAGCTAATATTTTTGAATTAAACTATATTTTAATAATAATTTTTTAATTTGCATTACAATGCCACCATCTGTTGGATTAATAATTAATTAATCCAACAGATGGGCTAAGATGGCACTTGTTTTAGATTATTTGATGAATATTTCTTCTAGTTATATTGATTTATGATTAAATCTATTCATTTTATTAAGAACTTTGTTCTATTTATATATATATCAGTATATAAAAAATTAAATACTATACTGTAATTAACATTAAGTAATGCCAATTACTGTAATTAGCATTAATTATCATTTCATTGCTACACTATCTCTCTGTTATAATTTTCTTATTAAACTTAATTTTATGTATTCAAATGTATAAATGAAAATTGAAAATTATATATATATATATACAGGATTTTAATTTTCTTATTAAACTTAATTTTATGTATTCAAATGTATAAATGAAAATTGAAAATTACGGTATATATATATATATATACAGGATTCTATTTGAGATTAAGATGAAGAAACCTAGTAACCCAAGATAAAAACTTCATATATTCGAAATTTTAAATTTCTTTATCCTTTCAAAAAGATTCTTGGAGGCAGGGCCGCCGAGAGAAATTATCAGACCTGTGACAAGTCTGTGGTACAGCCTAGTAACCCAAGATAAAAACTTCATATATTCGAAATTTTAAATTTCTTTATCCTTTCGAAAAGATTCTTGGAGGCAGGGCCGCCGAGAGAAATTATCGGACCTGTGACAAGTCTGTGGTACGGGCCTCACTTAAAAAGTGCATCACTTGGTTTAATAAAAAAAGCCATATAAAACATTAAGCATTTATTTAAAAAACGTGAACAATAAATTCAAAATTTGATACATTACACACCATGTTATATATAAAATAGTTTATTTTAGCATGACTGCTCTGGTGGAGGCCTGTGAACTATTGGACACACATTATGTGACACATCAGGATCCGAAGGTTGGGCACTTTTTGATGCCTGGCCCGTGACAAAAGTCTCGGATATCATCCTCTCTCGGCGGCTGGTTGGAGGACCACAATATCTTTCATCTGACATTTTTTTTTTCCACAGAAAACGCAAATTTATTGTGTGCATATGTATATATGAATAATGCAGCATTACTGTATTTGTTTATTTATTTATTTATTTCATTATTTAATAAATAAATTAATGCTATATCATATGCACATACAAAATTTATAATAATATCTTGTGTTAATAAAATTGAGAAAATGTTAAAATAGAAAATAACTTTTACATATCAAAACTGTTATCATATTTTTTGAAATTTAAAACTACAGTATTTGATTAAATGTCAGTATTTGATAAAAAGGTTTTTGATGAAATTAATCTAGATTGTCGGTCCCAAATATTTTAACCCCAAATATTTTGCACATCCCTTTATCAGTAAAGAATAATAGCAGGCACTCCATATATTAGACATCAAGAGGCACAGCAGTGACTCTAAGCCAAGTACAGTAGTCACTGACTGACTCTTATTACTGGAGTCATTACAACGAAAATTGAATTCGCTGTAACTTTGGTCCTAAGTTAAATATTATTAGTCTGACAATTACATTTGAGAAAAGTATTCAATAGGACATAGATTGCTAAATTTGAATAATAGAATTAGAGCAGTTTAAAAATTGCAAAAATCGACAAAACAGCGTCATTTTTCTTCTTCTTCTCTTTCTCATCCTTCTTCATCTCCTTCTCCTTCTCCTCCTTATTTTTCTTCTTCTTTTTCTTCTCCTCCTCCTCCTATGCAGACACTTCTACAGGTTGCATAGTTTAACCGATATCAATGAAATTTGGAATATAGGTGCTTCTTATTTTACTATAAGATGATATTCCATCAAAACAGCGTCATTTTTCTTCTTCTTCTCTTTCTCATCCTTCTTCATCTCCTTCTCCTCCTCCTCCTTCTTTTTCTTCTTCTTTTTCTTCTCCTCCTCCTCCTTTTTCTTCTTCTTCTCCTCTTCCTCCTATGCAGACACTTCTACAGGTTGCATAGTTTAACCGATATCAATGAAATTTGGAATATAGGTGCTTATTTTACTATAAGATGATATTCCATATATATATACAGTGGGTGGCCAAATTATTATACTCAACAAAATTTATATAAATATATTAGCTTTGTTTTACAAAATCTTTTATGTATTTAATCTAAAACTCAATATTGCGAAATTATATCATTTTTAAGACTAGATTTATTATATAATATTTGGATATTTTCATTTCATTGTTCTCATTAATTCAAGTAACTTAATAATGTAATTTAAACAATATTTGTTGCAATGTATGCTTTATTTAATAATGCGTTTTATTAATTAATAAATTAAAATTATGTGAGAAGTTAATACTATATATTTTTCAATACTTTTATTATATTTAATTAAATAAATTTTCAACAGTTAAATATTGGATATATTATTAATAATTATAAAATAAATTAACATTTAAAATGCTTATAAAGAAGAAAAAAGCAAATCTTCGTTAAATAGTTTTGATCGAAAATCAAAAACATATAAAATATATGTTTGGTTGACGGAAATGCAGTGAAAGAAACGCAACAAAATTAAATTGCTTTAAGATTGAAACTGTTCTTCACCTAACTAGATGTCACTGTATAAAATATATGTTTGGTTGACGGAAATGCAGTGAAAGAAACGCAACAAAACACCTTAATGATGATGGAAGCATTTTAATCTTGAGTTCACTTAGCTTTCCCAAATTACTAATAATCATTATTAGCTGCCGATTCTTGGTATGAAATAAATCTGTTCCTAGAATTTGTCTAATTTTAATTTATACTTAAAATTCTATAATTTTATAAAATAGTTTTTAAGTTGTAGTTTTTCACATATTTCTTATATAATTTATGCACATATCTGAAGATAAAATTTTGATTATCTATCAAAAATTTTTAATGAAATATTTTTGTATTGAATTTTGAAATTTTAAAACTTCAAAGCAGTTCCAGTTCTGACTAAAAGAAAAAATATATTTGAAATATTTACGATTAGCAAAAATGTTCCGTATTGCCTAGATATTTCTTGTATAAATTTTAATTTTCCCTTGATTATTTATAGAAAACCGATTCTTATTAGGGGCCAGGGACCAGTCTTATTAATAATTTTATCAATCAAATTAAATTAGTCATTGATAAAAAGATCTTGATTAACAAAATATTTATTTTTTGATAATTAAATTATTGGAATAAAAATCATTTTCCATGAAAAAATAAAACATTTTACTATACTTGGGGCCGATGTTTCTGATAAATAATGCAAAGAGTTAGCAAAAACTAAATTTTTTGTTGTGAGTATAATAATTTGGCCACCCACTGTATATATATTCCATATAAATAAAAATTTTAAAGCATTAAAATTTTTATTATATGGAATATCATAATTGTTCACTTAAATGTTTATCATAAATACAATACTATATAGCAGGAATGGTTAAACTTTGTGTCATCACTAAGAGCCACATACAAGAATCTCAAATACTCGAAATCTGTAATCAGTTTTCTTAAGGGTAAATTAACTAATGATTTCAAAAATTGTTTATTATATATTTCATATGCATTTATTTTATATAGATGCATACTGTTTTAACAATAAATGAACAAATTAAAAATATATTATTTTTTAAATTAAATAGGGATATTGTTTCATAGTAATTATTAACTGTTCATGATACGTTGCCTCATTGAAGATATCAAAGAACGGAATTTGGCGATAGTGGCTATACAGTATAGTATAATTCGATTTCGATCTTCCAGAATATGTTAAAATGGATTTTGATGGAATAATTTCTAATTACTGTATTTTGCATTTTAATATTTTTCCAGTGTATTAAAAGTCAAACATTTTATGGATTAAAGTATTAATGTATATTAGAAAAAGTTTAACGAATAAATAATTGATAGCTGGTATACAAATTAGTGCATAATTTCGAATATTATAAAAAAATCTTTAAATATGCATTATGAATAATAATAGTCTATAAGTGACATTAAAATTTCATGATCATTAAATTTAAAAAATAATAATTATACTGTATATAATTAAATATATAATAATAATAAATTCGTTAGCATTATTTATTACAGAATTGCTTATATCAGAACGAAAAAATTTACTCATTTTGGTCATAAAATTTTCTATATTGATACAAATTTTCCAATTTTTATATACATTCTTAGACTTATAAATATGAGAAATATATTTCCGCTAAGATCTCGAAGGTCAGCGATGACGCGAAACTATCCAACACCCACGAATTGAAGTGGGGTTGGTCCGCTTCATCGATAAATTCATCCCGGTCCGGTAAGATCAGTAAAAAGTATCGAACGGGATGAGTCAAATTACTAGTTTATACGAGCTTGTGAAAGCCGTGAAACAAAATAATGGGTTAGTAAATTAATTTAATTGCTTGATTGATTTAAGTATATTTTTTCCAGGTATTTTGAACATGTTTTAAAAGGTTTTTGTTTTTTTTTTCAGCATCGATTCTTTGAGCGATCAAGAAATTGAAGTAAGTATTCTTTAAATAATACGCAAAAAATTTGTCTTTAATCAGTAGTAAAATAAATAAAATATAATAGTAAAACATAGTGGAAAATCCTAAGATTTTTAGTGTAACCGTAATGGTAGTGGAAACCGTTTCTAGCATAACTCAAAACAAAAAAAATACTAAAAATTTTGCATATATTTCAATTTTGATTTGAAAAACATATTGATTTATCCTGCAATGAACATTTTCGTATTTCAAGATCATCAGTGCAGATATCTTTTTTTTTTTTTTATAAAAAATTAAAATAATTTTTTAAATTTAAATTATATCATTCATCGCTATTCTGATGTATCCTGCACATTTTCACATTTTCGTATTTCAAGATCATCAGTGCAGATATCTTTTTTTTTTGTTTTTTTCTTAAAATGGTATACTTAATAAAAAGTTAATGTAAAATCAGCATATCAGTTAATATACCACATTTAAATCACAACGTGAAAAATCATATTTAATATAAATTTTAATTGTAGATACACTGTAAATATTTTATATATAAAAAATAAATTATTACGTGCAGGCAACTTTATATCAAAAATTTAACGGTTTCTTTAATTAAAAACTTTGCTGACGCCATTTTAAATAGTCCCCTAGCGTCATTCACCGAATGCACGAACCGGTTTAAAACGTTTTATCTTCAATGGTAGTTTTGGAACGTTTGTCTAAAGCGGTTTATAAACCGTTGAGTTTAGGAACGTACTCTAACTTCAACAGACTGACTCTATCATGGCTGTTGACCATTCCATTACGAGCTCTGACATGGCCCCAAATAATTTCTGGGATTCGGTAACCTAACTGAATTAGCCAACATACTAACTAAAACTGATCTAAAAAGAATTTATACTATAATGTGCGGGTCCGGATCAATATCCAATCTAGTAAGAATAAATTTGATTATAAAATGGGAATTTAAATCAAACATATTAAAGTTCAAACTGTATTTAACGCTGCCACGCATTGTACTGATTCGTTATAACGCTATTTGTTTCGGGAATAAATCCTTTACAATCAACTCTTCACGCCTTCAATATGTCATAATCCTAGCCAAGTTCTACCTGTTAGTAACTCCAATTTTCTCTCGCAACCATGTCAAGTCGCGTTAGTCGGACGGCCACGTCATATAATATTTGGTCTCTTCTCTGGATGATTTAAGCTCAATTCTAGCCTCAAATCTTCATACTTTTCCAGAAAGAGTTCAAGCTCGATCCGTTGAACACCATTCTTCATCTGATAGCCTACCCCATTTTGAGTATAAATAGCTCCAAAGCGTCGTAAAACAGAGATTAAAACAGCTCTCAAGTTCGGGATTACCATACAATTACATTAAATTAATTCGAATAAATGTAATAATATGTTGGTAGTAAATCATAAAGCATCTTCAAGTGTTATAGCCTATTGTATTCGTTCTATACTTTAATAAATCCCTACAGCATTGATCCAGTAAACACCGATTCCTATTTTTAGAAATTAATTTCCAGCTTTAAATTTATTATTTTAGAGATTTGTGTAAATATTGTTGGTCAAATCAAATAATATTTTTCGTCTCTTTTATGCTCGAAACTTTCTCTTATAGCGTTACAACGTAACATATCCTAATATAAGTTGTTTACGTTACAAATAACGTTGTTTGTAACATAAACAACTTATATTAGGATAGTACGTGTCTATCTTTTATAATATTAAGTGTATATAGCTCTTATATCATTGATATAAGAACTGTATAGACGTATCCTGCATAGTGATCTCTCATCACTATATAGAATAGACGGGACTAATTGATTTATGATATACAATAATTTACTGCTCTCCAACGCGATACATCTTATTGGTGGTAATACAATTATTTCCTCCAATTTTAAATATCAATAATGCTAATGAAATTATCGATGACTAAACGAATTATTCACGTGTAGTTATTAATACAGAATATGACGTGAGGATGACGTATTGCTAAACACAAAAGACGTCGATGGATATCTTACTCATCAAAACGGTTCGGAAAATTTCCCAAAAATGACCGATGGACGTCCAAAGGTGAAAAATAGTGTTTAAACAACATAAAAGTGTACATTTACTCGTTAAAATTCTAATTAAAAATGGTTGGATTTTTTGAACTTTATCCTTTAAAAATGTAATAGCATATACTGTTCTCCCGTTGAATACAGTATATTCAATTTTATTTTTAAATTCCACTTGTTGGGATGTAGTTAATAAGCGTATCTACATTATAAAATTTTTTATATAACTGAAAAACTATCTAAAAAGTTTTATTATAATTTTATTTTTGAATTATTCGATTTACAGTAGTGTACCATACTGTGAAAATGAATTATTTATTATTGAAAATTTTCATTAGTTTTTCATAAAATTGTCAATTTTTCAAAGTGATAAATTATTATTCTAGGGATATTATTTGCGGTTAAAAAAGTAAAATTCGAGTTAATTTATAATAAATAAAAATTATGCATATTAAATACGATCTTCGATACAAATCTATGATTGTCGTTATCCAGTTTTTCACGTATTAGTTTGTTCTATATTACTTTGTAAAAACCGAAAATGAGGAAAATTGGAATTTTATTAATTAAATGAAAAAAATATACAGTAGCTAAGAAGTATATAAACCATTGATAAATTTTATGCTATTTTTATATCTAGCATCTCTTTTTGATAAAATACGGATACGGCATTATATTTCCAGTTTTGTTTCTTTGCTAACTTATTTTATTTCTAAAATGCACATATATAAAATGTACGTAGAATAATATATTCTATATTTGAAAAATAATCTTTCGTCACAGAAAGAATAACAATTTTCTATTAAAACAAAAGGAAAACTGGGAAGATCTAATCGCCTATTTTTCCAAACACGCTCTATATATCGGAATGATTAAAGATGTACGATTAAAATAGTTCACTAGGATCCGAAGTTGGATTATTTGATGGTCCGACATGGCGCCATATTATCTCTGTTAGGAGAAACCCGAAAAGTTTGAATGTCTGCCATTTTTAAATGAACTCTATAGGATTTAAAGATGGAAGGTCGAGATCATCTTCGATAGCAGAACTTCATGAAAATCTACTAATTCAAAAGTTATTGATGGGAAGACAGACACAGGCAGATATTTGTATTAATCTAGTATAAAAATTCACCTTAAACATATCTTTAAGTTCATATATGTAAAAATTCGCATTTTATGTTTTTTAAAAACATTTCCTCGCTAAGCTTTACCATAAATATCCGAAATCAATATAATAAATAAGTATATTCGTGGCTCGATGTGTTCCTCTAACTACTAACTTATTGTATTATCTTAAAAACTACTCATATATTCGAAACTTTTTCTTTCAAAATAGAAAGATATTGTAACATGGCATATAATATATTAAATTACAAGAGTATTTTGTTCACAGATAAGACATCAATAAGTCAAACTTTATTAAAAATATATGCTAAATCCATCAAATTATAATTAATTTTATCCGTATTTAAATTAGGTCATTGTTAATGAAAATAATAATTCAGTTAATTGTTTATTCGTCTTTTATTTATGATATCTGCTATTATTAATAGATTTACATCGCTCTTTATTATGGAAAACGCTTACTCATCTTTTATCATTGTCACGATGATTCATATTTTTAAAATACAATTAATCATAATTTCGTTGACTGCTAATTGTTTTGACAAACTATTGAATCGAAGAATTGTTGAAATTAATCCACAGTATTATAATATAATAAAAAAAAAACTAAAGTAAATATCGAAGAAATTTATAACATTTCATGTTTACATTAACAATAAATAATGATTTTGAATATTCGTGATATTAATAATATATGTTAGTTCTTGCATATATTATGTTAAATATAGACTGTTTCGTCGAATCGATGTATTACTGAAGTTAAATATGCAAACTATTCTCCTCAAAAACTATTTTTACAACACATCTATCTCGCATTGTTTACTTCAATCGTGATCATTAGGATGATTAGCGATCCCTCATTTTTTCCTTAAAAATAATTTGTCTTTCAACAATTCTGAAAGATTATACAAAATAAGTTAAAGTAGGAATCCGCATCTCCCGATTACAGAAAGTAGAAACGAAAAAAAAATAAAAGAATCGATAATATTTTGATTTCTGTTGATATCTACTCTACTATAACAAGAACTGAATTTTTATACTTCACCTACTGACATTTACAAAAATAATTTTAAGGTGATAATGGAGGTGGTGATGATAGATTTGCACTTTTTATCGACTTTTTTTTTTATCTTGTTAATTGAGGCAAAATTAGAGCAAACACGCGCTAATTCTCTTTAATTTCTCTTTTAAGATATATATAGAATAGTCTATACGAATATCTTCCCACCTTTATAAATATTTTAACATTTATATTTTTTATTATTCGTTCAATTCGCCACTCGCTCATCCGTTCGTTTTTCAAACTTCAGAAGAAATGCCGATGAGCTACGTTACTGAAATGCCTCTAGCATTAAATGAACTATAACTGAAACCGTAGATAAAAAGTGAAAACACATTTTTCAGTGGCAGTTTTAAACTGAAATAAGTAAGTTATAAATTTCATGGCTTTTTTAGTTTGCTTCTTGTTTCAATTATTTTTCCAGATGGGAGATTTCAAACTCTTTTAGCAGAAGTGATCTCTGAAATGATCACTTCAGGATCTATTAGTCATATATTAGATCCTGAAGTGATCATTCTAAATGCAGTTTTTTTTAGAAAAAGGCGATGATTTTCGGAATTATTTCATCCATACTGTATGATATCTGTACACAATAATGCTCTATCATAGCCTGTAGGAATTTCTTAAATCGGTTCTACATAGAAGAAGACAGATTATTTAATTCTAAATAAATAAATAAACAAAAACGATCAGTAATTTTCTAAGAAATTCTTGTATAGTTTTAATTCTAGTTTTAGTTACATATATTCTGTTTTAGTTATTATTTTTCATTTTTAAATTTAATCTCGGAAGAATTTTCTCGAAGTTGTAAAAAATATATTAATGACTTTATGCTTTTATATTCTATCTTTCAGATATTACCATCTGTTCAATTAATATTATTATTCACTAATAACTTTTGAATATATTTTGGTGAAATTCTGTAAAGATGGTCTGTCATTAAAGGATGATTTCGATACTCGTCACAACTCTGTGCAGAGGCAGAGTTGTGACGAGTATCGAAATCATCCTTTAATAACAGACCATCTTTACAGAATTTCACCAAAATATATTCAAAAGTTATTACTGAATAATAATATTAATTGAACAGATGGTAATATCTGAAAGTTTGAATGTCGGCCATTTAAAAATGGCCGACATTCAAACTTCCGAGATAATCTCTTAGTATATTATATACTAAGGGATGAAGATACTTACTTGTTAGTATATTATCTCTATATCATAATATACTAAGGGATTATAAGTTAATCAACGGGTTGTTAAGAAATTTTACATGAAGAACGTGATTTTGGAGACCCCATATAAAAATGGTGAAATTTCAAACATTACAAGTTTTCTTTTAATAATTATTGAAGTATTTGATGGCATTCAAAGGGATTATTCCATCGAAGGTAGTTTTCAATGTCGTACCTTTAAATAACTCCAAATATTTTCAGAATTTCTTATTCTTTAGCTATATACGATTAAATCTAAAATAATCCCAATCCTATTAATTCTTATTAATAGATAATTTACTTCCTTAAGAAAGATTCTATTATCTGATAATAATACAATAATGTCTGTCTTTATAATAGATTATAGAATTTTTTAAAAGGAATTCTATTATCTGAAGACAAAGATTTTATTTGGTAGTAGGGATTGAATGATTTACACTTCATTCTATAATAATTTGTAATTATTAAGCGTATAAAAATGTATTGTTTCGTGTTTTCCTTTAAGAGAAATCTCTTCAAAATGTCATCATAATAACGCAGTAAAAAGTACTTTTTTTTGTTTTATAAGATAAATTGAATTTGTAATATTGGAAAAATTATATATTTAATTATTTTTTCACTTCAATAAAATTAAATATTTGCGTATACTTTTATTAACATTTATATAAACTTAAGTCAATTTTTCCAATTATTTACTTTGGATATTAATTAAAACGTGACATTTTTTGTAATTAATTCTAAATCGATTTATTTGTCATTCATTTAAATGTTACGCTATAAACAACGCTGTTTCGGACATTGGGCAGAAAAGCGTGTACGTATAGTCACAACAGAGAGATAAAAATCGCTAGATGAAGCACTCTAAATGATAGAAATAGTATATATTCTGGTTTTTATCGTAAAACTACCAGGTGAGCGAACTTTAGCCTTGCCCAGGCGGATAATTAGAGCGTAAAGGAACTGATGGCTCGATTTTCAACGTAAAATAAGCGTATAGGACGATGTCCTTCTCTGTTTTTCTACTGGAAATTTACTTTAGAACCATATTTCGTGACTCAAATCGTTAAAGTATGAGCACTTTAACATTTAAGTCGAAATCTTAAAGCCTTATTATGATGAGTACGATAATCTTTATAAATTATGGAAGGTCTGGAAACAACTGAAGATATACTTTAATACGCAAAAGTGAGAAATGTAAACATTCTATTTTTATAACGTATGTTTTGTAGATTAGATTCAATTAATTCTTTTACAGATTTTTCTCGAATAACCTTGGTCTGTACATTAACGAATATATTTTGTCACGGTCTGTGGATTTCACGCGAGAGAATCGACTAAAAAAACGTCTATATTTCATTAATTTATTGAATATAACTCTATCCTAAATATGGAAAAAAATACATCAAAATTTGCAATTATATCTTTCATACTTTTTTGATTTAAAACTGATTTAAATACGTTATAACTATATATAACATATTTAAAAAGTGCAACGAAATAAATTATCAAATCATAGAATTCTTTATCGCTATTTTTTATCTGACTCTCATTCTGAAATGATGGTTTCATAAACAAGAGAATTCGCGGTTTATCGCTATTTTTTATCTGACTCTCATTCTGAAATGATGGTTTCATAAACAAGAGAACTCGTGGGCTATTTCACCATCATAGTGACTAGTTACTTTAATTTAAAAAAAATTTTATCACAATAGAGTACGGACCAAAAATATATTATATATACCAATCAATAAATGTAGTTAACCAACAAAAATGTAATTAAATCAGATAATAGGCCTATTTAGCTGTTAAAAGAAACAGTAATTTAAGAATTAGAAGAAAATTTCGACGTTACTTTGCTATAAGATAAGTATTAGACTATATTTTTCGTATTAAGCGAGAAAAATTTACTAGATAAAGATGATTTCATGAAGTTTGTCAAAGGAATATTTTTATTGTTTAAATAGCTGACCATTGTCACCATTATTATGGTGAAATTTTCAATATTTATGAACTTAACAGTTTTTGAGCCGCTCAGTTCAAATCTCACTCGGTTTATTGATTTCTTGGCCTTCATTCCCAAATTCAGATGACTAAAAGAGAATCGCGGGAGAGAACTGTCATTTGTTAGAGTATTATCACCATGAAAACGAGCGTAATTAGATGAAAATTGTAATTTTAAAATATTGATATCTTTCAGTTTAATACAAGTTAATAGATTCAATTGGAACAATACTGATACGCGGTCGCAATATTTACGAAAAGTTATCATCATTACATCACTAGTCTTTCCACTCATATATGACGTAGTAATGATTCTTTCTCGTAGAAAGCATTTTCAACCACTACGGAATAGAAATGATCAAAATTGCATTTTTTTAAATCAAATTGTTATTAAAATTTATAACAATCTGATTATAAAAAATAGAATTTTCTGGACAGATTTCTACAATCATCAGCAATACTAAATTTCGCCAAAATCTGTCAAAGACGAATGTAATAATTCGTAAGGTGGATGGGTAGCAGACCCATCAGTGTTTTTTTTTTAATTCAAATCTATTCTCAAATGTAAATTTAATATTCATAAAATAAAAAAAAACATTAATTATGTTCGCTATTTTCTGACATGATTTTAATGACATATTTTGTCAGACTATTCATCTAGCTAAGTTCATATCTTGTTAGGTAAGATCGAACAAAAATAAATCGATGTTTTCTAAAATGTAACATTAAGGTTATTAATAGCATATTAGGTAAGAATAATATACGAAATAAAAAATAATGTAGAGGTTATACAAAAAATATTTACTTTCAAACTTTTGGTAAACAAAAATACTTAGAAGTAAGTTAATACAGGTTACGTTCTGTTATAATAAAGCTTTAAAAACTTAAAATATTAGAAAAATATATTAAAAAAAACGTGTAAACTTATTACATAGCAATAATAATCTGATATAAATATCATGTATTTCGATAATTAAATATCATCAAAACGTGTTACGGATTATATTTTTTGTATAATTTAACTTATTCTTGTTTAATTTTCTATATTATAAACCTGATACGTGTTGGGTAATACGTTAAATATTAGTGAATCACAAAAACAAAGAAATATTTAAACAAGAAACTGAAATATTGGAGTGCAAAATCCGTATTTTATCTTCGCAGTTTTAGAGATATAAAGCAACGATTGTCATATGATCGTGATAAAGAATTTTATGCAGCTGTATGACTCAAATACGCGCAATCTATATAATAAAATCGGTACGGTATACGATTTACATCACAGATGATAGGTGATTTTATTGACTAATAATTGTGAAACACCTTAGATATATAAATTAAAAGCAGGAAGTCATAACAGCATAACTTCGGAAACCGTAATCAACATGAGTTACAGTAAGTTTTTGCTTTTTTTTAGTAATAAATTTTTATTTCAGGCACTCTTCTTAATAATTCAATATTGTCTAATTAACTAACGGAAACCGTAATCAACATGAGTTACAGTAAGTTTTTGCTTTTTTTTAGTAATAAATTTTATTTCAGGCACTCTTCTTAATAATTCAATATTGTCTAATTAGCTAACTGTAATTATTTAATCGTGCGTACGATTAGAATGCGTTATTCGCAATAATTATAATTTGTATTCAGATGCGAACATATTGCGAGTTAACTGATGTTTATCTTACTTAGATCCGAATTATCCCGGTGGATATCCGAGTTATCCAACTAATTACGGGCAGCCAGCCTATCCAACCGGTTATCCTTATCCTAATCCCCCTGTCGGATATCCTACTGGAGTTTATCCTCCTCCAGCTACTAGAACCGACGTGTTAATCGAAGAGAATCGACGTGGCGAAACTATTACAATCAGAGAAACTTCTGTACCTACCGCCCCGTATATTCCTCCACCTGCCCCTACTAGCAACACCACAGTAGTGATCGAAGAAAGACAAGTAAGTGGCTAAAGTTATATAGAAATACGATTTTTAACAAAAATTATATATTTATTTTTATCTGGTAGCCCGCTAGAGGAGGAGGAGGATTTGCGGCTGGAGTGGCTGCAGGAATGGTAGCGGAAGCCGTGATAGATTCATTTACGCATCCCAATCACCATCACCACCACCACCATCGTGGACACCATCACCATAGACATCACTGGTAGACAACGAATAATTCTGAGAAGTTTTAAAATGGCAAAAATATTACTTACGAAATGTACTGTAAAGCGTGTTAAATGTTTTCGAAGTTCCTATAGTGTACAGCGGTCAAATTGGAAAAGCAAAACGGTTGTGTAATTTGTTTCAACTGTATTTATATGTATATCAATAAATGAAATTTTAAATCGTAATTTTATGTGTGTACTGTTGGCTAACGTTCTACTTAAAATAAGTATCAATAAAAATTAATTGGATGATACGCCAGAAATATATTATTAATTAATCATCAATTAATTACGAAAATTAACATCACGCTTATTACGAGTTTCTAACCGGTTACGAATGATCAGTTTGCAGTTTACAAAATCGCAAACACCAAATATTCTGCATAATTTTTCTCCCGTATATGAGACGACTTTATTTCGTCGTCATTCGTTTTGAATAAATTAATAATTTATTTAAGTTATGAATGATAGAATTCGCGTCATTCCAACCGAATCTTTTCTTGTTGTTTGTTTAAAATGCGCTATATTATAATAATAGCATTTATAATGTATGAAGAGTATGTTTACTCTTCTTACGAAGTAAAAATGCTTTTACTCGGGATCGATTGTAACAAACGGATTATTTATTTATTTATAACCATTGTTAAGGTTACTAACAAAAGCTTATTTTTATAAAATGTCCTAATAACATTTAGAATATAATTTTAAATAAACTTTTTGCCTATAAAACGTAAACTTTTTCATTTGACAATCTCTTTATGGTAATCAATAGTTGTTTTTTCTTGTACAAACAACCCATTTGATGTGAACAGTTCTTTTAACAGTTAATAAACTCCCTCGTAACCAATTTTTTTTTTCATTAATTTACTTCGCTGTCAATCCTATCACTAATAATTCATTCGCAATTAATCCTTCGACTATACTAGATATTTTTTCCATCTATTTAATTATCCTACTAACTATGATAAGCCAATTTTCTCTCTACCTCTAATCGAGTTTCCCTTAATCGATTCGTCTAATCGGTTGTTTTTCTTCTGTAACCAATTATTCTAATAGTTTTTCTTAACGTAACCGAATCCTTTAATCGGTGGTTTTTCCTCTGTATTCAATCCGTTTCATCTAAAATCCTCTTTACGTTTTGTTATCCGACAATTTAATTATTTTAATAATAAATTAACTGGACATTATCCTTTTCACAATGGAAACTAAATTTAGTCATTTATCTTATCTGGAAGAAAGATAAATTCGTTATCTTTATCGTATCTGGATACGATAAAAAACAAAATTGCACAAAGCGAAAGCAATATCAACAATTTTCAATTCTGAGATAAATATTTTCATCTTAAAGCCGCCAGCGTCAAATTAGAATAAGTTATATTTAGGTATAAGAGTAAACATATTGCCTAATATCTATTTTTATTTTAGTAATTCGCGTTATGTCAGAAATTTCATATAATTCTATCAATACACCGAATATATAAATAGTTTAGTATGTATACCGAAGGCGTTTATATCAAGAAACACTTATAATTAATCTACGTAATGTACGAGTTTACACGTATATAAGATAACAAAAAATGTGCCTATCATTAATCATATCTGATAAGATAAAAACACAATTATGTATATATATATATCAGCCAACAAAGCTCGAATTTATTTCTTACAACCGTAATACACGTACATAACTATTTTAGCATAAGTATACATTAAAGACATATTTTTTTCTGTTAGCACCGATTACATAATTAAACCATAAACATATCAGTACATATATATTAATATATAATTATATGTATAGACTATATATATATATTTACAAGAATCGTTCTTAAAAAAATAATAATAATAAAAAAAACTCCCAAAATTTAAAAAAAAAAAAAAAAAAGGTAAATACTAAAATTTTGGATAATTTAGTATAATTATTAAAAAAAAAAAAAAAAAAGGTATTTTTCCTAGAAGTCCAAAAAATTCAGTTTGAGCTTTTTTTTTATTTTCTAGTCTTTTGTTTATATCCATAATGAATATTTTGCAAATATCAATAATAATGCTGAATAAGAATCTATTATTTGAATATTTTAAACATTTTTTTTAATCTAAGTATTTTTTGTTGTTTTATTAGATTTCAAAATACAAAATAAAGAAATTAAAAATTTTCGATGTTTTTTTTTGATCAGTTGTTCTTGAGTAATGTAATGATTTTTTTTATTTAGTATTATAAACAGTTTCCCTTTTTTTTTATTAATCCTAACATTTTTGCCATCTAGCAAAATATTACCTCTTTTCAGGTAGATAAGACTTCCATGTAACAAAATTATTGTATCGATGGGAATAAATGTTTACAAATATCGGTTATGAACAAAATAAGAATTTTTTAACCGTAGAAATATGCAAAATAAAACTGATGCCGCTATAAAAAAAACTAATGACGTTTTAATCTCCTTTCATCCAATTTTGATCGGACAGGAGAATAAAAAATAAAGATTTGATGAAGATGTGCGAATAATTAATCCATATGACGAGGAGGAAAAAAAAGCCTAATTATGTTCTTAACTAGGCATAAACTAAAAGCAGTTTTAATCGATAGCGTGATCGATGACAGATGCGATAAGGAAATTAATATCGCGATCAACTCTACAAAAAAATGATGAAAATTTCCGAAGCGTGTTCGAGTCTGCCGTAACTAAGGCACATAATCAATTTAAACTATAATTTAATAAACCAGTAGTTTTATTAATCTGCCTTCGGTATTGCTACTTCGGATGATAAATGCCACCCCCTCCATTTGGGCAGAAAATGATGTACTAGTCCTACTAGATTTTTCACTAACATCATCGGAAGACAAAGATAACTATATGTATTTTTTTTTTTTAAATATTATTTTCCTGAAACTATTTTTTTTTCTGTTTTTAAAGTTTGGCACAAGTAGTTTGATACAAATGATTTTTACGACCAATACGATTTAAAGCAGAAAATCAAGAAGTATATAAGGGGAAATAGAAAACTGTTGAATTGGAAAGTTATATATATATATATTGTATGTACGTGTTTGTTTGTGTGTGGAAGGAAGAGAACCAGCCGTGTTTCGGTCGTAAAATGTATTTAGTTAATGTCAAAATTTATGATTGCCAAAAAATAAAATTGCAGTTGAAAGTCATAAAACTGGAAAAAAAGAAAACAAATTCGTTTTTCTGATCTTCGATAACGGGTTAAAGAGAGAGAGAAGCGAACATTTTCATCTCTTATTCGAGCAGAAAACAATCGAATAAGAAATGGAAGAAAAGAAATTACATTTTGAAACCGACCAATGACATAAAACTGGCCATATGATACATATTTGAATAATTTAAGGCACCCATAACAAAAATAAACTACATACTTTTGTAAAACTGTCATTGGACGATTTCTGATTTAGCAAACTATAAAAAAAGCATATACAATATAGCCTGTCAAATAAATTGAGCGAATAGGCGTGGCTAAAGTGATTTAGAAATATTTAAAATTTTGCATTCAATCAGACAAAAGCGTTAATAGCCGATAATTGGCTAATTGTACGTTGCGTCATTTTCGCTCCGCCTATTTGCTCGATCTCGGCCACTGATTTATAAAAAAAAATAATAATAGCGATAAAAGGAAGCTTAACGGGAAGTTGATGTAACTATTTACATTTAGCGCGAAATGCTTTTAGGGGTGAAGATGTACGCATCTGTTGAAAGTAGGAAAACGCTCCTTTGTGGCTTCGACTACGAGGTTTTTCTTCTATCGTTGGACATTTAACGTTTTGTTGAGCGGAAGGTATTACGCGATTGGGAACTTTACCTTCTAACAGGTCGAATTCTTCTAATTCCGGTATGGGAAGTAATGCGGATGGTTTCCTGATAGGTTGCCTGTTATGATGACGTTTCTGATATACATAAGCGGGCGGTGCTTGGTTGTATCTGGTGGGCCTACTGTACACTTGACGTTCGTTTTGGGGCGCAGCCGGGGAAGCGGGTGGAGGCATATCCGCTACTTTATTGTTCCAAAATTTCTGTCGACAGAACTTGCTAGGTGGGAGTATAGGACAGTTAGCGATATCCAACATTTCCTCGGGCAAATCTTTTGTGTCTTGAAGCACCGACGCTATGGGTCTCGCATTCTTATAGATAGCGGAGGACGGAAGATGATGGACTTTACCTGGAGCGGACTGTTTGAGTCGAAGTATTTTTGCTCGACAGATAACACACCTGAGAGGTAGAACTCTCTGAGAAACGGCCATTTGGATGGTACGGACGAAACACTTGCGACAGACTACTTTATGACTGCACGGAAATGTCTGCATGGTAGCCTTGGCGCTGATACAGATGACACACTAAAACAGAAATATATAAAATATGTAATTTTTCGTAAAAACATAAAATAATAATAAAAATATTTATATCATAAACCATAACACGAATTTTCTATCACGCACGCATTTCTTCTGTATTATAGAATAGAAGAAATTATTTCTTTATCAATATTTGTGTTATATCTGTATATTTATGTATCTATTGGCCAAAAAATTGTATTTTTTAACTAAGAAATAACAAAAAATACGAATATTCTCAATCAATATTCATTTATTAATAAATTAGCCAATTAATTCGAGTTGTAAAATTAATTTTAGTATCTTAATACCTAACTGGTTCCTATAATTATTCTTTCTTTAATCATTCGCCCGAATAGTTTTTGATTTAAAGCTTTTGTTATCGTTTCATCAAAAAATATTAAAAAAATAAATTTTAGTGGTAATATAACATTTCATCGAGACGAATCGGATTTAATAAGCAGAATGGAGAATACGAATAGAAATACATTTAACAGAGATAAATACACAAAATTAACTGCTAGACATTAAATAGGTTGCTTTAAGTGCTTTCGAAATTTATTCTTCGTAAAAGAAAACATAAAATCAATCGTTAAGTTACACGTGTGATGTCTACGCTTAGATCATTCCATTGGAGCAAATTAAAAATAGTCCATGTTATAAAAATATTATTACGTCATTGGCTATTGTTATATCAGGAAGAATTGTTACGTATATCTTCTTTGATTGGATATCGGCTCTTAACCGATTATAGAATATCAATCTACCAACATTTTGTTATATTATTAGATTTATTATTGAAAACAGTCTGAATTCGAGTTATTTTTTAATTTCGATATTCTGGCGATTTTGTAATCTATTCATTTAACCAATAATATAATTATAAAATATTTCGTAGTTTAATAAATTTCTCCGAACTTACTATATTTAGCGTATTCTATTAATAAATTGACTAAAATAGAAACGAAACCGAACTATCTGCAATAATATTATGATTAAATATTCATTTTAATACCTTTGGCGTCAACTAGACCATTCTATTCTCGTTGTAAACTTATGAAGCTATTTAATGAAAATACAGTTAAAATAATAAAAACAAATATATAAGAATAATATGTAAAATTGCAAAAATTCTGGGAAAGACGAAAAATAGATTTTTTTTAATCAAACTTTGCAGGATTTTAAACTCGGGAACTTAAACCGATTCGAGTAGAAAAGGTTATAGAAGAATGTCGACTTAGAAATGATCGATGCGCGCTGAATGTGAAATTTTATCACAATGCTTCCCGTTCTTGCAACAATGAGATTTATCGTATTTCTTATTTTTATTTTAACTACTTCATTCAGTAATAGAAATGATCGATAACTTATATTTTATACTCTAGTACAAATCTACTATTCATAGGGGGGGGAAAGTTAATTCATAAATGGTAAACTCATAGACGAATACGATTTTGAAAAATATTCTAAAAAATATCTAAGTTCCTATAATAATATTTTGATTGGGATTTTTTATTATTACTGTTATTATTAAATTTTTCGTTTTGGATCGAATCCAAACTTATATATTATGAGAATTATCAGGTGTTAAGTATCTCGGAGTGACATTAGCTAGAGTTTCGAAACGATAAATCGAACGAAATACCACATTAAAATCAAATATTTCTGTGGCCATTTGTCTAATACACCCTTCTCGACCCCGAATAATCGCGACATTGTTCGGTATCAATCACCGATTAATCGATCAACTTCTTTTTCATAAATACGTGTTCCTTTTGTGTGAATGTAATCTAGTTATTTTAATCGACAATCGATCCTTAATCATCTTTTCAGCATTTGGTATAATAAGAGGCTTTCTTTCCGTATCACCGCCCTTTAGCAACAGTTATGTAACTATTATTGGAATTATATAATTTTTAATAAATTATTTAAATCACAAGTACTGCTGTCATATTGTTAAGTATGCATACAGTAAAAATTAAAAAAAAAAATCACCTCGTCGTCTCGCGAAGTTGCCATTTCTGGTTCGTGTTCCTCGAGTTTCACCAGTAACTTATCCTAGGAAAAAAAATTCTATATTAAATTTACATTTAAAAAAATTAAAAGTTTTAAAAGTTAATAAAGACACGAAATAGCGATTTATTTAAAAAAAAGACTTTAAAATTAAATTTTATAGCTTAATATTGAATTATAACAACAAAAATCCGTTACGCTTACATCAGATGTTGCTGTTTTGGAAAATGGAGCGGATCGAACTGACCTTTGACTTTTCGCCGGCTAGTTTTGTTTGAATGTTCAATCAAATCCTTCTCTATACAACAACACAAAGGATGGGATGATTAATAAAGATACGGATGATTGATGAGAGTAGAATGCCGATATAACGGAAGACAAGAAATAATTCGCTCTCTTCGATTTTGTTACGAAACGAAGATTCGATGAAAGTCGACTAATCGGTCGAACTTAAGAAACAGATTCTAGTTTCTTAATAACCGATTGGTTGTCGAAATTGATTATTTTTAATACCACAATATCTGTTATTGGTTTAAATGAAGTGGATACGTTTTGACTGTTAGAAACTCGAGTTGATTGGTTATTATTAAATTACTGCTATAAAAATATTTTGATTCGTTTACATTTCTATCAGATTGTTTTCAAACACTAATAATATTGAAACGCGTAATGACCAATCAGCTCGATTTATAAAATATATTCCGATCTCATTATAATCTGATTGGTTACTTATATCGATTATTTTTAATACGTAATCATTCTTTTATTGGTTAAAATATCGAAATGCTTTTGTCAGTTAGTAAACTTCTTTGATTGGCTACGTATTTATAATAAATTATATAATTTTTAATGCATTTTAAAAATAAAATTTCTGTATATAAATACAAAATCGTTCGTTATAAATTAAACAAAAAATTGTCACCGTTTCAAGTTTTATAATAGAAACTTGTAAATAAAAACATAATATATTTTAAAATGGTAATGAGATGGCGAGATTTTTGGATGAAATCCAACGTATAAGTAAACATAATCTGGAATATTTCCCTTTAAATTTGCCAAACATCTGTTTAGTTAAATTAACGAATTTTGTCTGGCAAAAGATGAACATTTTGTTTAAACGGAAGAGAAACGCAATTTAACATTAAAAACACATTAAATTAGAACGAATTACCAACAGCTGTATTCTCTTCTGAAACTTATGACTATAAATATTGTATAACGTTATAATGACACAAAATAAAAAAGAGAAAAAGTTACTTAAACGCTTAAATATTAAGTTGTTATTACTTATAGAAAAAAAGAAAGTTGTTGGCTTTCATTATTAATGAGAAAAGAGCATTCCAACATTGTTATTCTCGCACCAGTAGTTATTATAAGCTGCCGATGGAAGAGTTCCTATTTAATTATATTGATTTACAGTAAATAATTTACGAAATTTGAATATGTTGGTCTCGATTACGCACGGATGAGCTGGGAAATCGCATAAGGTTCCATCGACTGTCTGCAAAGAACTAAAAATGGAAAATTATCGACTCTTCTATTCAATATACACAACGTCAGTTTGTTGTAGAAATGAAGAATGTTCTCTTTAATTCTTCACTTAATTATTAATAAATATTCTCGTATTTTGTAAAATAAAAAATTACTTTTTATAAGATAAAGGAGTGGAAAATTATACCCGATTTGTAAACTTTACGTAATTTATAGCTAATCAACCGATCTTCATTTCATTATGAAAAAATCTTTGAAAACTTAATTAATCGAGATAATCGCTTGATTGATGAGCCACCAAATAGGATATTTTACATAGTAAGGTAAGTACACTCTCTTCATTACGCTGTTTCTATCAAGAGAAAATGAGGATAAAAATCTTATAATCCATGCAAAATTTATCATTTCTTTACCATCGTAAGGAATATGTTATTAAGTTTGCGGTATTACGTTGGTATTAAGTTTACAAAACAATTAATTCGCAAAAAATTCTCAAATTATGACTCTTTTAAAGTATAACTTATATCAAAAAAATAAATAAATAAAACTGTCACTATGATTTTATTATTCGTAACTTTATAACATTTCTATTTATTTTATAGTATTTCATCTTCTCTTTTAGCGTATTTCCTTTAATTTAATCTTTGGACAAACAAGTATTATATTTATTTTAGACGATTTTGTTTAAATAACTTTTTTTCTTACATATAAGAATTTAAATTTAGTTCTTACGAATGTTGTTATAATTACTCAAAAAAAAAAAAAATGCAAAAATATTTCATTCAAGATATGACACAAACGACGATAATTCTCATTCACAATATCTAAAAAGACGAGACTTCTCTCCTCCTCATCAACATACGCTGCTATGGTAACGGCATTCATCTTTATCTCAAAGATCGTCGTCATAGAAACCGCCTTATAAAGAAAATAATCCGGAATTATTTTTGTCTGATCAAATAAGGACGAAAATATTGAAAGGATTCGATTCTTTACCGTAAAAGATGTTGAAAAATGTATTATCTTTTTAAAAATTAATCTATTTTAAAGTTAAAAATTGAATTCCTATTCAGTTTCGTGCTGAACAAACAGATAAATCGATTTTTTACACACACACAAACAAATTTCGTCGAGTTTTAAATCTGTTTATTCTGTAAAAGTACCACGGTGATCCGAACTAAACCGAATAATTTTAATGTTCGTGGTATACGAAAAATTATTGAATAAATATAAAATTCGAAAACTTAAATGGTTAACTCGGTATTTCAAAATATCGAGATAAAGTAGAACACTGTAAGAAGGTCAAAGAATCAGAAAACAGTATGACAAGAGATTTATAATGCTTAATGGCCCTCCAAACAAATGATCTGTGACCAAAAGTAGTTAGATGGCATCGTTTCTGGTGATCGTAGCCAAAAAAAGTATCATCCGAATTGAACATTTAATAAAAATAAAATTTAATGATTAGAAACTTACCAAATTTCAAATATTTATTAGATTTTTTACATAAAAATTGTGTAATTCTTGTTCCTGACTATACAGTAGCTAAGCAATTCTGTATTGGAATAAACGTCAACGTTTCAATCGAACTCTTATAAGATTAGATGTGTTTACCAGGAATTGCATGCAATCGAACACACAAGATTACAGTAAAAAAAAAATTGTGATTTAAAAAGTAATTGCAAAACTCGGAAAATATTTAAAGAGTAGATTAGTATTGTTATAGCACACATTTTCTACTTATAATCAATTTCTGAAAAATAAAATGGATGTGACATCACCCTCCTTGACTTAAAAATTACGATTCATGTGTGTAAATTGAGGTGCAATCAGTACATTTGACAAGCAGCTGGAACATTACGGTAGTCATGACATACACGCACAATAAAAAAAGAAAAAATTTTACTTACGATTTTGTGGTTTAGATGTGCCAGTTCTCGCTCCGCTAACTTCCTCCTGTTCTGTTCTTGCTTCTGACGTTTGTATTCGTTGATTTTATAGGCCAGGTACATACCCGGCAAGGCTAGGACCACAAATGGCTTCATCAGAGACGAATTCAAACTTCTCGGCATCGCGAATGACGCGGCAAATGCCGGTCGCACCAGCGACACTTCTCTACTGGAATCGATGCTGTGCAGAATGCGGGTACATTACTTTCACGGATTCTTGTTGGATGGTCAGGCAATGACGTGACATTACGTCACGGATCGATGAAACAAAAGGAGAAGCGGACCACCACCACCACCACCAAAGAAGCATTTTTCACAGCTTAATCATTGCCCTTCTGTTCGCTGGGAGTAATCGGAAGTGAATGACTAACTCTGTATATTACGCACTTCCGCTTTATTTCAAGGACCGTATTCGATTGCAATTGATAAAGCAATCGGTTATAAGTACTGAAGGTTTATTCATAAAACAAATAAAACGCATTAATCTGTTTTAAATATCTGCTTAATTACGTAAGTTCGTCTATCCCGCTTACTAACTCAGTCATGCAGAGAAGCCGAATCTGAAGATGTAAACCGTTTCTATATTAATTCAATGCATTCTGAAAACATGTAAACATTTTTTTTTTTCGTATAAAGTTTTATATAAGTAACGTTAATAAAATAATAAAATAACCGACTTCCCAAAATGAACACATGAAAATTGAATCCGTACGCGAAAACGTCATCTAAAAAAAGGTATTATTATTATTATTATACAAGATATAATGATGTAAGCTTATATATAATTTACTTTCGATTACGAGTAACTTCTAGAGTTTTCTTTCAATATTACTGTTAAAATTGACAAAAAAAAAATAAATATATTCTTTCTAATGATAATTTTAAAGACGGCTAATGAGCTAATCATAAAAATCTTAATCTTACAAAAAAAGAAAAATACTTGAAAATCAGAAGGAAAAATATGTGACCTTTAGGAATGCTTAAATATTAAAAGCCCCCTAAAAATATCACATTAAGTTTAAAAAATAAAGTAAATTCTGAAGAATATTTTAGATATTATTAAAAAAGAGGAAAATTTTGTCTGGAAAATAATAAATCGTTTTTTTTTTTAATCTGCTGTGTTTGTTGGACCGTGAATTAGATTAATGAGAAGAGGCGACAATTTTAATGAGTAGATATCTTTATTTTTGACGTATGCCACCTTAAATCATTAATTAATCTAATGGTTTGTGTCGAGGAAGGGCAAAATTAGTTTGTACTGTTTGGAACATTAAGAGTTGCTATTCTCATTTATTACGTCATACATCTTTCTGGTGACGTTATCAAATAGTTATATTCTTAGTTTTTTTTTTTTTTTTTTTTTTTTTTGTAAAAACATGAGTTTGTTTTGAAATTTATAATTAAAATTCATAAATAGATTGTTATAAATTAAATTTTTTTTTTTTATATAACAAAATTAAAAAGTGACATGTTGAGTCAAATTAAGATTTTTTTTCTTTTATATGTAGCAAAATTTTTTTCAAAAATTAAAGATATATATTCAGATAACTAATAATTAGTTAAATTAAAAACGCTTTCTATTCGTCTTTTTCATAAATAAATTTATATTTCAACCAATACAATTAAATTTTTCCCAATTTTTATAGCTCATAAATTCTTTAAAAATTTGATTAAAAATTAATTTTAGAACAGTTAATTAATTAATTTTTAATGATGTTTGTTTCAATATAAATTAATTAGTATTAAACTGTTAAAGCAATTGTATACTCTTCTGTTTATATATATAATCGCATTCAAAATGTAAATGGGAAGTTTTCATTCATATAAAATGTTTATATATATAATCGCATTCAAAATGTAAATGGGAAGTTTTCATTCATATAAAATAAAATTTAAACATTAAAAAAATAATAATAATATGGTTATGCTAGTAATTTATTTATAAAATTCATTCTATTAATAACAAGAGATTTTTTTAAATTTACCTGTAAAGTATTTTGAGTAAATGCATTAAGCAAATTTATTCGAAAGTAAGAATTGAGAATTAGTATTATTATGAAAATAAATAATACAAGAAATGAATTACTGTGTTTCTGATATATTAATATTTATACAAAATCATAAAAATTTAAATAATAAAAATTTATTGATGATATATTGATATTTTAATCCATATGAAGTATTTTTATCATGATGTACAATATAATACAATGATATAATTGATAAAAATCATTTCAGGATAATTTTCAGTTATTTTCCATTTTAAAATTCTAGCTATTCACAACAGTTTCAAAATCTATTGTTCTTAAAGAACATTTAATTATTATCCATTCTGGATATTATAATGTCACTGTGTAAAAACCAGAAATTTATTTTCTGATTATGCAAATATCTTTTCTTCTCTTCTCTTTTTTGTAACCACAGTACCTGGTTTATGTTGTGCATCGGGATGATTAGCTAATTCAGGCGGACATGTTGATACCGGACTATTCAAAATGCATTGTTTCATATCGTAGAATAAATGCGAATCCTCTTTAGTTAAAAATGTGATGGCCACACCATGTTTACCTGCTCGACCAGTTCTTCCAATACGATGAGTATAATCTGTAAAGTGAGAAATAAAATAATATAAATTCATTTGTGTCACAAAAAAAAAATCAAATAAACTTTATTCCACAAACCTTCAATTGATTTTGCCATATCATAATTAATTACTAGGGATACATTCCGGATATCAATACCACGTCCAGCAACATCTGTTGCTACTAAAATATCTTTCGATCCACTCTTAAGACTTGCCAAAGCATATTCTCTTTGTTCTTGTCCTTTACCACCATGAAGAGTACATGCATTGTACTGCAAAATACAAATAGAAAATCAAAATAGATTCAAAATTAAAATTTTTGATTTATTTACTTTTTTGCACTAATCATTGGTAATTTGTAATACTGTATATGCAATGACATAATTTCCAAACTATGTATATATGTATTTTAATATTCATAACTATGTTACTAATATATATTTTATGCTACTGAAGTTCAAATTTAATCTTACCCCCATTTTTTCTAATCCTCTAGCAAGAACATCTGCACCCTTCTTTTGATTAACAAAAATTATAACAGGTGGTTCAACACCCTGATCCAATATTTCCAACAATTTACGTCTAATGTAAAATAAATTGAATAAAACATAAATATATAAATTAATACATTAGATTCAAAGTTTTATATAAAAAGAAAATTTATTTACCTCTTTTCACTTTCTGCAACTAAGTATACTATTTGCTCTACTCTCTCTGTAGGTTTACCTGCTGATCCAATATACACCACAGCTGGACGTCGCAAATATGATCTGGCTAATCTTTCTACAGCCGGAGGCATTGTAGCTGTAAACATGACTGTCTATAAAATAACAGCTTATTAAAAATAAATATTTAAATTATGATTTTATACTAATTCTTGTTAAAATGACAAAATTCTTACTTGTCGATATTTATGTTTAGTCATAAAGTTAGCTAACATTTTCTCTTCATCTTCTGCATCTTCATTATCTGGTTTTTGATTAGTAACAGGCATATAATCTAAAATTTTTTGAACATCGGGTTCAAAACCCATATCAATCATTCTATCTGCCTATATAAAAAAAAATTTACATAAGCTATTAAAATATAATCACTTATCAATTGTTTTCAGAATATTAAAATTTAATCAAAGAAAAACTAAATCAAGATAGATAAGTTTTCACTAAAAGGTGAATTTTTAAACTCTCAAGTTCAATTGGAGACAAGATATATTCATGACATATGAAGAATTTGTCTAAGACCTTTATTCACAGATATTTGTACATCAGAATCAGATCCTAATGAACAAATGTCTGTGAATAAAGGTTGTATATTTCTATATTTCTATTTTATTAAGAATCTATCCTCCTCTCTGTAATTCCAATTTAGCATCTTTGTTATAGAGAGGACAACAGGGATAGTTTCAGTTTTGAGTTCCATTCTCTGGCTAAGAAAGCTCTGGTTTTATCCAAACCAAAGTTATCTGGTTTGGATAGAATCAGAATAGTGAGATATTGTTCTGATGGTTGAATGATACTAAGATAGAGAAAGATGCAATATCATGAATGATCCCTTCAAAGCATCAGGCAAAACCTCATTGTTTTAGCCTTTCACCTGTATTGGAGGATAATCGGATTATGATTATTTTTCTTCCTCCAAATTTTTAGACCTATATGGTTCTTACAAATCTCTGAATGATAACTCTTTGAGTGATCTTTTTTGGGTTAAAAGGGAAAATAATGGTACCAGAAGCTTTCAGCTATTGGAACACATTTCCCAATTAGTTATTTCTGGGTTATCTGCTGGCATGTCTGATGCCAGTAAGAAAACTAGATCTATAGGTTTTACTCTTCCTTTTGGGGATAGTAGACCTACAAATACGACTTTCTGCTTTCAGCCAGAGTTATACTCTATTGAGGTACTCTCTTCTGCCCTTTTAGTCAGTGGCTCAGGAAGGGCTGTTGTGATCTTGCTTTTGATTCAAGAGCCTTGAAATTATAAGGGCCAAATACAAGAATTTAACTGTAAGGAGGTAAGTTATTTACTTTTACCCCAGAAAGTGGCCCTCAAATGTGTATCCTTTCCAAAGATAAAATACAGCAATACCTCACATAGTCAGGTTAATTGGTTCCTCTTTCTTCCCAGACTATTCAAGGTACGTAACCTTAATGGGAAAAAATATAATTGGTTCCAAGAAATTTTCGATTTGCTCATATGTTTTTTTTTTTCAAATCATAAATTCTTACACTAATAATTATTTCATACGCATGTTAAACTTAAAATCTTTTATAAAGATTTATAATAGACAGAAGGGGACAGAAAGTGGATCCAATCCCATAAAGACGAATAGATAAAGAGAGTTCACCCAGCGGGTAAACGCATTCGCTTTCTCCAAGTCGGCCACTTGGCGCCATTACAAACTCAGAACGGTGCTCTGTGTAAAGGCAGATTTCCACTTGAATTAGGCCGCCGCGGGCTGACGAGTCAAATGCCGATATGCCCAGTATTCGTTCCCGTTCAATGATTCAATTAAACGTTGCAGTAAACAACTGACAATGCACTTCTTGAGAGGCAGGCACTATAAACGTTGTTCAGATAAATTTGGCAACACTAGAGCAGCCACCCGCTTATCTCAGCTCATCATAGTGGCTATTCCAGTCATATATAGATAATAAGTAGCAAGCACACTTACATTTCATATTTATTCTAAAAAAATAAAGCAAATTAAAAATTTTTTATTAACAATTACAATCCGGACTATACTGAAACTGGACTATGCAAGGTATTGCTGTAATTGGTTCATCCATGTGGGATTTCTATACTAAAGATTTTACAATTTTACAGATGAAACTTGGAGGAAATTATGGTAGCAGGAAACTTATTGTTTCCTCTGCATATTTTCCTTATTATAAGGACAAACTTTTGCCAACAACAATTTTTGTGCATTTAGTAGAATTCTGTTAACAGAATCAGTTTGATTTATTGGTTGGTGTTGATACTAATTCTCATCACTTAGTTGGGGGGAGCAAGATATCAATTAAAGAGAGAAGTATTTACTGTAATTCATAGTAAGTACTAATCCTTTTGTTTTAAACAAGGGCAATGAACCTACTTCTGCTGTTAAAAATAGAAGGGAAGTCACTGATCTAATGTTAAGGACTAAAATGTTTATGTAACTGAAGACTGGCATGAATCTAATGAGCCATCTGTTTTGGAAAACAGATACATTTGCTTCAATCTAACAGGTATGCTTTTCACTAAAGGGACAATTCCGAAACCAAGGAAAACTAATTGGACTTCTTATAAAGAGAACCTAAGTTTAACCTCGGGGATTCAGAGCAAATTTTGCTTAGTGGTGGATTTAGAAATGACTGTTGACCAGATTCAACATGTGATTCTCTTGTTTGTTTGATTATCAAAACTGTCTGGTTAAGACTGCTGGCTCATTGAGGCAGATTCCTTGATGGAATAAACAGTTTAGCAGTGTTATACTTAATGTTAAAAGGCTTTTTAATAAAGCTAAAAGGACAGGTGAATTGGACACATACAGAAGTGCTCTCATCTGTTATAAAGCCATTAGAAAGGCAAAAAAGTCTTCCTGAAAAAAAATATTGTCAGAGAAATTGAAGATATACCTGATGTATCCAAACTAGTAAACATAATGTCCGAAGGGAATTATTTATTGCAAGGTTAGTACTATCAGGTTGCCAGATGACAAGATGAATAGTACAGGCAAGGATTCATTAAAGGAACTTTTTCAAAAACACTTTCTTGGGTCTACTTTGATTGAAGAATCGAAGAATCATCTTTTTCACAGGGGCAGTCAGATTTTAATGGATTTGTTTATCAAGCCATGAGAAGGATTGGGATTATTATTAAGAGGTGATCAATCAATCAAATATTAGATGGCTGTAACTTTAAGCTCTTCATGTCTGCTGGGCCAGATGGTATTTTGCTAGTATTATTGCAACTGGATATTGACCTTCTGGCCTTGCCTCTGTGCCATGTCTTCAGGACATGGAATATAGCCAAAATCTTGTTTAAGCTTTTAGGTATAGTATATGATCCTGGAGGCAGATAAGGTTTCTTTAATACCTAAGTCTAGGCATAGTTCTTATACTGAGGCTAAGTCCTATCGTCTGAGCAACTTGACACCGTTCTTATAAATATGATGGAAAAACTGGTGGATAGATTTGTTATAGATAGGGTTTTAATAAAATTGCCTCTACATTGCAGTCAATTTGCCTATCTTTCTGGAAAATTGACTGAAAATGGTCTTCCTGAGGTTGTGTCAGTCATTGAGAGAGCAATTAGATATAAAAAAAATTTTGCCTTAGGAGCATTCTTTTATATCCAAGGGGCATCTGATTTGATTTCTTTCGAGTAGGTTAGCCTTACAGCAAAGACATGGAATCTGTTCTAGGTAAAAACCTTCAGTTAACTACTGTATAGTTAATTATTGTAAGTATTGTCTAAAGTAAAACTGCCTTATACAGTACTAAAATGGTATCCTATATTGTGAAAAAATATAACATTAAAAATAGTTATATCATTATATATAATAAAGGAATAAGTATGTGGAGTCCTTGTTTCTGCGCATGTGCGAATTCCTGTGCCAGAAGTGTCGCCATTATTTTCTTCTCTCGCTTTGAATCTTTAATCGTGTCTTTTAGAAAATTAAATCCAAATTTCATTATAAATTTTGCTTTAAATTATCATAATTTACTTCCCATTTATGTTTGTGTACTTCTTTTTGTTATTTGACTTCAATTTCTGTCTTTTTTGATCAAAAAATGTTGACTGTTCCCCGCCTCAAGAGTTCAGTTTGCATTCGGCGCGTTGAGGTTACATAAATGTTATATTTAAATGATACCTAATTTATTTTAGATTTAAATAATATTTTATTCATTTCAGAAATTATAATTTTTTAATTTAAGATAAAAATTATAATTATTATCTAAATGACTGAATCAGTAAATCAATAATTTGTTAGTTGCCAATTTCATGTAAAGAAAATTTCAGTTTGGTCTGGAGGAAAAAAAATAAGCAAAAGCATTATATATAAGGTTATGCTAAATAAATGAAAAATCTCAAATTTGACAGATAAGAAACAAATGTTTCATTTTTGGTGTATTTGGGCACATAGTGACCAGGGGCTAGCTAGTTAAAGAATAAATAAATAAGAATTAATCACATAATAAAGCAGTTGCCTATCACCTTGAAGAATCTGAACTCAATTTCAAGTCCCAAACCTTCAACTTTTTGGGTTAAGTTAGGTTAGTTAGATTGTGCTGCCATATCCTCATGGAATATACTTACGGTGACCATCGTCCTGTATTTCCGGGGACAGTTCTTTATTTCAGAAGTCAATCCCTGAAATTTTTTTAATGTACAAATGTTCTGTATTTGATTTTTTAGTCCATATTTGCATATTATATATATAAATTATATAGTATCAAATAAGATAAAAATGGGTCTTTTGCAACTAAGTTTCCAATTTCTTCTTTTAATAATAAACTGTATTATTATATATATAGTTTCCTGATTATCTGTGTAATGCTATTTGAGAGATTCATCGTCATGAAGATTCATGTCTCATTGTAGACCACCACGTGAAATGAATCTTATTGGTTTTCAACATCGCGTCATATAATTCTTGAAGAGTTTCATTTGACTATTGCGATCATGTGAGTATTGCGTTTGGCGATACGTTCAAGTGGAATGCAGTTTGAATTTTTAAAGCATAGTTGGTACGTTTTTGTCTTTTAAATATTATATCTTTGTGTATTATATCTTTACTTAGATGCTATATTTTGATAAAAGTTTTTGTAAGTTTGTATATGATAATTTAATTTTAATCGTTGATAGGCTTAGTGATTAGACTGTAATCACGTGGGTTGTGGTCTGCTAAATGGCGTATTGCATTCAATACAGTGGTGCCTTGCAATTCAGCATTTGAGTTTTGCAGATTAGCGCACGCGTATGCATGGAATTGTGTGATGTCATTTGCTATTTGTCAGCTCTTTTTGGGCTACTTTAGTGTCTGCCTGTGTTGTTTATATTAATTTTCAATTCTATATTTTTTAGAAAATAAAAAACTTATAATTATTATTATTTTTTCGAGTGAAATGTAAAGATAGGTTCAAAGAGAACTGATCAGAGGAATAATTCTAAAAAGAAGAACTGAGCAAAGAGGCGAAGAAAAAAATTGTAGATAAAGTGCAGAAAGGTAGAACAATTAAAATGTAACTCGAGTATGGCATTTATAGGAAAACTGTAGCAAATATTTTGCAACAGAGAGAGAAGATTATGGATGCTAGGGTGCCTGCTGGAAAACTTTATTCCAACATCCAAGGGCTAATAAATTGGGTGTTGGGTATAAAATAGTAAAACACATATAATAAAGTAAATAATATAGTTTATCTCTCTCATCTACCCATTAGAGGAGTGGATGGGGATGATAACGAATTAATCTATTTTACATAGTCTTATACGAGAAATATTATCCCGCAATTCAACATTACTTCGGCGACAAATTAGTGTTGAATTGAGAGGCACCATTGTACCTCTGTTTAACTGGATCATAATAAATAATTTATAAAATAATCCAATACAAGAATTTTTTTATGTTTTGCTGTTTGTATGTTGTTATAATTCTAACCTTTTTTTGTCCCTGATTTCGCTCCCAAAAATATGGTCATTGTAGATATACTTATCTGGCGACAGCCACTTGTAGAACCCATCACAGACTGGCCAACATCATTATGGGGTCAACTGGATAGTTGAAGGATGGGGACCCGGATTTGAACCCAGATTCTCCAGGGTGGTAAGCCAAAGCTTTATCACACAGCCATCTGGCCGACTTCAACATTTTGGGAGATCAGATTCAGCTTGTTAATTAAAACTAAGCTAATAGCCTACAAAACATGTATTTATAATAAATGATGAAATTAGGAAAAAAATGTTGATTTATTTATACCGAATAACGAATTAATCTATTTCACATAGTCTTATATGAGAAATATTATCCCACAATTCAACATTACAGCTGCTACAATAAATATATTTTTATTTTTAAGTCAAGGAATCTTTATATAAGTTGGAGATTGCCTGAAGTAAAATATATATATTATAATCATTATTAATTTTGTACTCAAAAAATTTTCTGAAATCAATATCTTATATTATGTATTTTCAATGTAGAATATTAACAAATATTAAAAAGATAACTTACTTCATCAAGAACAATATAAGTACAACGACTTAATACCAAATAACGATTTTCTAGAACATCAATCAAACGACCTGGAGTTGCAATTACTATCTAAAATAATAATAAAATATTTTCATTATTAAAATATGATTAATCAATATAATATATTTTAAGATTTATACCTCACATCCAAGTCGTAATCTAAATCCTTGTTCTTCTCTTGACAATCCACCAATTACAGCTACTGTACGAATATCTAACATTTTAGCAAATTTAATTGTTTCTTCTTCTATCTGCTGAGCTAATTCACGTGTAGGTGCTAATATTATGGAATATGGCCCTTGATCAACATCTTCCACTCTAAATTAATAAAATATAGCAAACACATTACATTTTAAAATACTGAATTAAAAAGAAATGTAAATTCTAATATTTATAGTTGATTAATTAATTACCTTTCAATTTTAGGTAATGAAGTAATCCATACCAAAAGAGGAATAAGAAAAGCTAGAGTTTTACCACTTCCAGTCTCAGCAACACCAATAATATCTCGATTTTGCAACCCAATAGGGATGGCTTGTCTTTGGATAGGAGTAGGATCCTAAAATTCAGCATATAAGCAATTAATGAGATTTTACTGTTTCAAAGAATTAAAAATATTTTGTATGTAAAAAATTGTTTAATAAAATAATCAATTTTTAGAAAATATTTAAGTACCAATTTTTATTTCTTTCTTGAAAATATTTAAGAAAGAAATATATTATATTGAAGTTAAGTTTCAGTCATTTGATTTCAAATAAATCAAATGACTGAAACTTAACTTCTTAGGAAAAAATAAATTTTTATGACTATTTTATTTATAATTAAAATACACAATAAATATTCACTCAATAACATTATCAAGCTATAATAAATGCATAATAGTATATTATATTTTTATTTTATTAAAATGATATTGATAACAATACAAGAGGTCCCCAACTTACAATGGTGATTATTTACAATGAAAATCCATACTTACAACAGACGCCATCAATGATTTTGCAATAATGGTGCCAATCACATTATAGCAAAATCATTGATGACAGACAAATTGGTGGAAGTTGCATGCTTTTATCCTAGCCAAATTGTTGCCAGGATGGAAATGTCTTGTAATTCCATCATGTAATATTCATATTTAATTTTGGATCTCATATTTCTAGATTTTTTAGATATTCAGGCTTGACCCATTTAACCCCACCCTAAATGTATGAAAGTGTGGAATTCAGATTCCATGTTAAGGAAAAATTTTTGATATGCTTTTGTAAAGTGAATCAATGGCATTAAAAAGTCCTACTGTCTCTACTACAGATGTGGACAGTTCATAATTGGATTTGGAAAATAGATATCCAAATAATAGTCATGTGCATGTAGTCAGCCAAAGATTCATTAGTAATATTAAAAAATAAATGCTTATATTTACTAGAAACTTGGTTATATTAATTTGAATTAAACTACTAATGGATACTTTTTGCAGTGGCCATTTTTAGAGCCACTGACTATCCATCATTTATGATTGGATCAGCTGGAAGGTTGAAGGATAAGGTTCATGAGCTTGGTCAGACCTGGAGTTTTCCTGAAAAATGGTATGTGAGACCCAGAATTGAACAGGATCCTTTAAGGTGGTACTTTACCATGCAGCTAACACTAATTTTCTATGTCCAAGTTTCTAAACATTCTTTCTATCTCTGTTTTTACATTATGTTTTCTTTAGTTTCACTCCTATAAAGTTTTAGAAGGCACTAAAAATACATAATTTCCTCATTTTAATACTGTATGCTACTACTTTTTAAAAGTATATTGAATTTTCTGAGTTTTGGTTGATTCGGGAACATTTATAGCCTCCATTTATAACATTGCACCTATGGAAATTATGTTCGGTGTTATGACAGATTTGACTACAGTCAAAGTTTTAAATATAAACTCATTGTAAGATGGGACTTCCTGTACCAATATATGCATTGATAGCTCCAAAAACAACAGGGTTGGTATAGCATTAGTGATGATCAATCATCAGAACAGAAGTATTATAGTTATAGTATTACTTCTGACAGTAAGCCAGCTCTATACATAACTAGTAATGACAAAAATTACTACTTAAACAACAAAGTTTATGAGCTAATTAATAATAATAATAAATCTAACCAATTCAATTTCTAGTAAACCCAGAGATACATGGATGTTAATGGCAATGAAAGGGTAGATAAATTAGCAAAGATTGTTAGTGTATCCATATTAACATTTCTTTTGATAAAATTCCAGTATCCTGTAATCTGAAAACTCAACAATTGTGCAATTAAAGTTCAGTAAATACAGCACTTGAAGCAGTAAAAAATATAAAGTTTTTTTATTACACCAACAAAAACGTTTTCGATACAAACAGTATCATCATCAGTTGTATAACTGATGATGATACAAATCACCATATTCGTTTTTTACAGCGCCCCCTATAGTTCATTGGAGTCGCCAATAGTGTTGGTCACCAAAATGATAATTGGTTTTTACGTTACAAAAATGAATATAGTCACCATCATCTCTCCTTAACTTTATGAGAGAGTGGACAGCATTCAAGAGAGAATGACTCACATAATACTGTACATGAAATGAAACACTCTTCTATTCCTATATACTATACTAGTTTCTTCCATTACCTATAGACCCCTCAAAATCAACCACTCTATCCAATATCCCATATTTACTATCTATTTCCAGTATAAAATCATATCAATTATTCTTCACTCAATATGATCAAACTAATTCAGAGTTGACTTAATATGACCTTATATAATTTTCTTTCGTGCTGTTCATTCTAAAAAAAAATTGTCATTGAGTAGCATTATAACTGAAAAAAATGTAACCTTTTGAATAAAATAAAAACCTTAGAACAGATAGATAAAGGTAAATACAGGAATCCTTTGATTAGTGCGCAAAAAAGTTTGAGACTATCCCTTAATATATGCGGTGCCAAATTTGATTAATGTGCTTCAATAAGTGCAATTTTTTTTTGCAAACCCTCTGAAGCATTGGCAACTGAATGTTGGGGATTGTAGACTATATGATTAGAGCATTGCAATAAATTTATTTATTTATTTTTTTAATTCTGTTAATATTACGACTTTTGTCATCTAACTATTATATTTTAAATTCGTTCATAATTTTATTTATTAATAAATTTAGCGTGAACGACATCTACCTAATAATAGCCATTACAGTATTATATAGCCAGCCTCGCCTTCAGTTCCTCTCCTGTACTAGATGTCTATGGACGTGCAATTATTATTTTTTTTAAATTTATGCAATTTTGTAAAAAATAATAATCTTTTTTTTGTGAAAGATAAATTTTACTTCTTACTATAAATTTTTAAATACCTATACATATTCCTCAATGATTTAAAGTATCTGTACATGTAATGCAATATAAATATGTTTTGAAAGAGGAAAAAAGTACACGTTTATAATTTTGATATTTTCCAGGAGTCATTATAATTTTTCCCATTCGTTTTTTAGTTTGATTAATGTTGTTTTGATATATGAGGATTTATTAACTGCACTAATCAAGGGATTCCTGTAAATAAATTATAGCAAATATATATAATAAAAAATCAGTTATTCAATTAAACATTAACTTGGCAGTCATGTTTATCTTTATATTGTACAATATTTCATGACAAATAGAATTTTCTGTTTGTTTCATACTTTCATATAGTTTATGATGTGTTTTTGTCAATTTGTGCATTTATCCAGCTAGTCTTTAATCTCATTTAGGTTAAGTAACTGAGATTTATTATATATGAATGCTTTGGTAATTTTCCAAGTTCATTATTGCATCATTATTCTTTTCTTAAGGTCAATAAAAAAATTAAAAAGTTATATGTCATATCTTTGCTTTATCATCAGATTTCCTAATTATCATCTGGCTATACTTACAGAATATGAGAAAGATTCATGATAAATCATAAAACAATCAAGTATTTGAATAAGACTACAATAAATAAGTGCAAGGAATATTCACAAAAACAAAACGAAATCTTTAACAAAATATTAAATAATGAATGTATGAGAAAACTTTGTGATTCCTACGCAAGTATGTATTAAAATCAAATTCTTGAAGACACTTTTATTTTTGGAAATTAGATAAAGATGTTTCACCGTGTGCTTTTTAAAAATTAAACTAACAATGCACCAGATATATCTGTTTAGACATAAAAGATTTATTGATCAGTTGGCACATAATGTGCTCAAGGTCATATAGAATAAATCCAATATTAATTATAAACAAGTTAAAGATTCAATTGAAATAAACACTCATAATTAGCTTATATTTAGAAAAATGGCTATTTCTGAAATCTAGAATTCATCGTAGAACAATGTTTTTATTTTTTGAAAACATTTTAAAATTTTTAAAAAATTTAAATTAATTATAGTCTATATTATTTATTATAAAAATAAATAGTTTTGAAAATAGCATTATAAAATTTTCATTTACCTTATAACCTAATTGTTCTATTATATCAAGAATTACTTTTGGTAGAAAGCATTCTTTCCAATGTCTTATAGGATTGGGAATGCGCCCTCCTTTAATTGCAATGTTAAAATCTTCTCGAAAGATACGCCAATCTCTTTCTGTCATTTCTTCCAAGGTTTTTTGAGTCCAATGACGATCATCCCACTTCTGTTTGTCTTCTTTTTTCTTTAATTTTTTAAGACGCAATCTGTAAATTCATCAATTAAAACTTATCAAAATTTTAAATATTAAATGACCTAAATTATTTGAATAATTTGACAAATATAACATAAAAAATTTATATAAAATATGCAAATAATTTTCAATTTAATTTTTTATTGTTTCTCTTAACAATTTTAGCAAAACAGATGATTAATTATGATATATAATAGTATATCTTCTAGCATTCTTTTTTCATGGTTGACTTTATATCTCTCAGAATAAAATACAATGATGGAAACATGCATTCCACTGACAGTTGAGTTATAGGCATTGCACTTAAAATTTTTGATACTCCTCCTTCAGAACTTATCAAATGAATCATAGAAGTCAAACAGATGGACTCTCTAGTTTTCTTTCAAAACATAAACCTCAAATCATTCTTAATTACTGTTAAAAAAGAATTTAATCACAATTAACTTTTCAACACTGATGCATCTGGGTATAAGTTTGAACAATACAATTCCATATGATAACTGTCAATAAATTACCTATCCAGTTCAGAACTTACTAATTGAATATTTTTACAGGTTTAAATTCAAAAAAATTAACTTAGTATTAACAAGTTTGACTTTACATTCCTGGTCTCAACATGTTCTGGCAAGAGGTATTTATCACTAGATGTTCCCTGTATATGAGAATGACTGCTTATTATGTTGTACAATAAATTGATACTGTGAACAGTTCACAAATGGATGGATGGATATGATGTGGAAAGATCAGATCATCCACAAACTTCATTAACTTAGAACATCTCTGCTATTGATGCTGCCATTCGATGTAAGAGACATGCAAAAATCAAATATATTGCTGCAGAATTCCAGATTTCAAAAGGAACAATTTATGACATCATTCATAAATGCATGTAGTACAGAGACATTCCAGCATATTTGATACTGAAGGAACAATGAGAATCAGAAGATTCGGTATGCTGCATATAGCTTGAAATACTATCAGCATACTTTGGGATGATGATGATTTTTTTCAATGTAATCATTGCAGGAGATAAAATTTGGTTCTGCATTCACTCACAAGAACAAGATAGAGAATATGGTACGGAAATATGCATCATCTCCTACAATCCAAAAGTTCCATTTCAGCATGCAAAGTGATGTTAATATAGATTAAGCAATGAGTTAGTTCTTTTGGTAGAATTCATCATCTTAGAAGCAACTGTCAATTCTGAGTCTGAATTGAACAAATATTGCAATATTTGTGAAGTTCCATGAAAATACATTGCTAATAACAGAATAATAATAGTAGTAATAATAAATTGCTATTATTACTAAAATAATATAATTAAAAATATATTATTATATACTAAAGGTGGCCAAACTGCAGCTTGCGAGTCACATGCAGATCTTTGGTACCTTCAATGTGGCTCCATACCATCAAAGTCAATAGTAAAAATATGAAAGCAAATACTTATTTAAGTTAAACAAATTACAGATATATTATTTTTTAATCCAAATACTTATTTTAACAAAACAAAATAACAGATATATTATTTTTTTAATCTATTGTAAAAAGTAGGATGCATCTATACGAAATAAATGCATCTGAAATAAACAATTTTTGAAATCATTACTCGAAAAACTGATGCTGTTCTCATTGATCCAGAAAGAAAATGCAAAAAACTGATACTGCTATTCTCATTGATCCAGAAAGAAAATGCGGCTCTCGAGTATTTGAGATTCTCCTTTGTGGCTCGTAATGACATGAAGTTCGGCTACCTGTTATATACAGTAGGTCCCCAACTAATATGGTTTTGACTTATGCAGTTTTAGAGATATGCAGATGACTATCTTTTAATTTTTAAAAATGCTAATGAAAAATTCATTAAACAATTTACTTTTTTGAAAAAAATATCACTTATGGTCATAAAATTTCATAGTAAATGAATAACTACTTAGCACACTCTGCAGTTTAAAACAACTTTCCTTTAATTAACTATCGTAAAATACAAACACTTTCGGTATACATACGCCCTCATCAGGTATTTTACACTTTTTACCATCGAATTAAGATAACATTAGAACATTAGAATAATGCTATGGAACCTTTACCGTTCCATAGCATTATTCTAATGTTCTAATGTTATCTTAATTTGATGGTAAAAAGTGTAAAATACCTGATGAGCGTATGTACACTGAAAGCGTTTGTATTTTACGATAGTTAATTAAAGAAAAGTTGTTTTAAACTGCAGAGTGTGCTAAGTAGTTATTCATTTACTATGAAACTTTAAGCAGTGAAATATATAAGAACTATAAAATTTCTTATGCTTAAAGTATGCTTATAAATTTTATTTGATCATTCCATTTAGTATTGTGGCATTCTTGTATATAAAATTTAAGCATTGTTGGCTTTACATGGTTTTCAATTTACATGGATATTTTTTGGACAAATTAACTGCATAAATCAGGGACCTACCATATATGCATTGCTATTATGATTTAAAATCATAATGCTTGTAACTCTAAATATCTTAAAATTTTCTATATCTGAAATCAAAGTATTAAATGGAAATTAAATACATTAAATATTTTGATTGATTAAAAATATAAACATCTCTTCTTTAAAGAATTTTAAAAAGAAAAAGAATAAAAATGCAATGAAATTTTGATTATCCAGCTTACAAGGAGAAAACAATAAAAAAGCTGAAAAATTTGTTAACAAAGAAATCTAGTATAAATTAAGCTATACGAGGTGTGTTCAAAAAGAAACTGAACTTTTGAAATAGCGGGCCAACCAGCAGGTGGAGCGTGCTGGGGCTACTGAGCACACATAGAAGCAGGTTTAGACAATAACCTGCCATTTGCCGCATTTCGCTCTGACAGTTAATTGGAAAGCTACAACTGCTGAAGTGAGCACATTCACAAGCTGTTCGGTGGATTAGTGCCAAAGTGACAATGAAAGAGCTTGAAGAACAAGGAATTTGCACCACATGGTCAGATGGTAAATAAGGAAGTCTACCAGGGAATTCTAGTGCGTTTGAGGTATGCCGTGCGCAGGAAGAGGCCTGAACTGTGGGAAAACCAGACTTGGATGTTGCATCATGACAATGTGCGGCTCACGCGTCGCTCCTTGTCTGCAGCTATCTAGCAAAACATCACACTACCTTTGTGTCCCATCTACCGTATTCTCCGGATCTAGCCCCAGCAGACTTTTTCCTGTTTCCCAAACTTAAAATCTCGTTGAAAGCACGTCGTTTCCAAACCATACAGGAGATTCGGGACAATGCGACAAGAGACCTGCGCGCCATCTCAGAAAGTGCATTCCAGGAGGCTTTCCAAAAATGGAAGCATCATTGGGAACAATGTATTGCCAGTAGAGGGGACTACTTTGAGGGAGACAGTGTTTAAAATGTTGTACAATGAGCAATAAAAATGTTATAACAAAAGTTTGGTTTCTTTTTAAACACACCTCGTATTTAAATATAAGCATTTTGAATTACACAAAACCTAAATCTAGAAAAAATTGTGCAAGCGAAATTTATATAAATTATTATTACTGTAAAATTAATATAGTAAAATAACAACATATTTTTTATATATAGTCTAATACTAGATAGACTATATATAAAAGCTTCCTGATAAGATTTTTGTATCAAATCTTAACAGGAAGCTTTTTTAATTTCCAGAAACATTTTGATTCTTCAATAACATAATCTAATGATCTCCAAAGTGTGATGTGCAAATTCCTAGAGTGCATAAGAAATTTTTAGGAATGTATATTTTTTTCTTGTCATAATACATGTCTATTGTATGGGCTACATCTATTATCTATAATCAATAAAAGGAGTTTGAGTATTTTTCTTTACTGATAAAAAAGTGTGTGATTAAAAAAATTTGGAGACTGCTAGCCTATTATACTGCTTATAACATCATATTCATTACATAAGAAATCACAACAGCACTTGAAGCAGGATAAATACACTATTTTATTATTAGATATATATAATATATATTACATATACTAATAAACTAATAATAAAATAGTGTATTTATCCTATTTCAAGTGCTTGTTGTGATTTCTTATGTTATTAGAAGCAGCAGAACTCAGTTGTTTATAGTTATTCATTACATATCTGCATAAACAAAAAATGTTCAACATTAATTAAATATTTCAAACCGAATACCTTTAGTGACCAAATCTGAAGTTAAACTATAATTTAATAATTATTTATTAACCAAATCTACAATGCCACAACCATCTAAGGGGATGGTAATGTAGCCTTGATTAATAAATAGTTATTAAATTACAGTTTACTTCAAATTTGGCCACTAGGATATTTGGCTTGAAATATTTGGTCAGTATATTCTCTTTAGTAGATTTTATTAAGATATATATGTTCAATGTTATTCTTATTAATATATTTTTATTTGTACACATGGCTATGTAGTGAATTGGCATCACATCTTGACAGTATTTATACATGTTTCATTTTAATGTTGTAAATAGTTGAGGTAGGCCCAAAATACGATCAAAAATATTTCTAGAAATAAAACACTTCCTGTTTAGACTTTCTATATTTTTATGTTTTACTAACAAGATAAGTTTTGAGTTTTGCACAAAATCATGCATTTATAATAAGGCAATTTTGTATTATTGATAATATAGGTAGCAATGTGAGTCTGGAAATTCTCTCTTCTCAATTATATATGAATGTAGTCATCCTTAAATCAATGATTGCAACATTCATAATCCTTAACCACTACCTAGATCCATTATGTGAAAATCATGTTGAAATGCATCTTCTACTTGATATCCTTCAGCAATCAGTATTCCTGAGAAATTTACTTTTTATTTCAGCTATTATATTAAAATACACTTTATTATCAATATATATTATATTGTATTACATGCTATATGTAATACAATAGCTGAATTTTATTTTATTTCATTTATTTTCATATATCATTAATGTAATTCTTTCATACAATGTTGTTATAATTTTTATACAATTATTTTAAATTTGTTAATAGATCATTCCATTTAAAAATAACTATTATAGAATATGGTTCAAAGAATTTGTATTAAACAGTGTGTTCTTAAAGAAAGTTATTAAACTGCAAATAAAATGAATATATATTATTTGAACTAAAATATTAAGAGTATATTGTGGAAAAGTGCTTTAGCCTACAATAATAGTTTGTGTATCTTATAAGTAGAATGTCTCAACATATATTTTTCTTTTGAAATTGCAATTGCTGTGTACTGCAAAATCACACTATCATTTAAGAAACAGAACATTTCAGTTGATGTTAATATAACAAATGAAGATGAATGCTTGAAAGATTGCATTCTGTCCTATATAGTTAATAAATAAGGATAAATGGTTGAAAGACATACAGCATTTACAATCTTTATTAATTAAATTAAATTCTGTAAACTAGTATTTCAAAAGTGTGGTATAGTGCATGATTTCAAATGATGCATAAATAAAAATAAATTATTAAGAAATATAAAAAAAAATAATTTTTAATGCAGATACAATATATCTATTGTATTTATATTAATAATTTATATAGTTTCAGGAAATTTAAATAAAAATATAAAAAAAGGCAATTTAAATTAAAGATTTATGATATTACATTATATGATAAAAATGGTATAGTGATAGAGCAAACATCAGAAAATTAGAATAAGAATGATTGAAGTTTGGGAAACATTGCTGTAAACAATAGTGAAAATAATTTTGATTATAGTATATTGCCTCAAACTAAATGGAATCTTGAGCAAGTAGGGTTCAAATTATCAAGGCAGTACTGTTTATTATTAAAAATAAAATAAATTTACTTAGGATTTCATTTAAAATATTTAATAAAAAAATTCTTACATTTCCTGTTCCTTTTCAGCTAAAGTTCTTCTTTTTTCTAGAAGTTCTCCATAAAATTTTGATTGTTCTTTTTTCTGTGACTGTAATAAACAACAACAAGATCAAAAAATTTAAATTGCAAATAAAATACATATACAGTGTAACCTTGTTATCTCGAAACCCTTGATATGTCGAAAAAATTTTTTCCGCACACTTTCGGCATTAAACCAATGTAATTTCAATATTTATCTTGAAGTATTTTACCTTTGTTATCTTGAATTAATTTATAATTTTTGTGAAATTAAAAATATGAATTTTCTCTCACTTTCAGAGTATAAACAAAGGATTTAAATTTAACAAAAGAATGTAAATGTACTACTGATAACCGGAACAGAAACTTTTTTGTGCATGCTTGGAATACTAAACATGCCATATGGTAGTTTTGTTTTTTAAGTTTCACTTCTAATTGATGATAGGTTTTGTCAATATTTCATGTTTTATTCAGTGATATTTTCAACCTTTGATTTAAAGATGCAGGAGTATTTTGATGCTAATTTTCATGGAAAAAAGATCTTATACAGTATTAAAAATTATGGTGTGTATTATTAACATAAAAATCTTTATTTAATATTGAACCTTGATATCTCGAAAACTATGTCAAATTTTTTTGTTCCCAAGAGATTCAAGATATCGAGGTTCTATGTATATTATTTCTGCAATAAAAATAATAGCAACAAATTGATAAGCTGTTTATAAATATGACAAAATTCTATTTTTATTAAATTTGCATATCTTTATTAAATTATGCATACCAAGCCTGTATGAAGTTTAAAATATTAATAACTTCTGTTCTACAACAAATAAAAACAATCTGAAAATGTAATAGAGATATTTTATTTTTATAACATGAATGAAAAATTAATTTATTTTAATTTATTTAATTCACAACTTCAAAATGTGTTAACTAAATTAAAAAATTGTACAAGACTTTTGTATACTGTAGTGATGGTGGACTTATTGAAACTTAATGAATCCAAGATTAAATATATTAAAACTTAATAAAAAAATATATGCAAACAATAAAAAATATCTACAAATGTAATAGAGAGAACTCTTTCTGTTGCATTTTACAGATTGGTTTTCTTTTTATAAAACAAAAACGATTAATATTTAAAACTGTACAGACTTTAGAAATACTCTGATATAATAAAATAAGATTTACTACAGTATTAGAGAACAGATAAATTTAATTTAATTATTTTAATTAATAAACAAATAATAAATTATATTAAATAGTATTACTGTGATACAACTATAACCCATTGTTTCCTTCTGGAAAGAAGATTCAGATCATTGTATATTAAAATCACCACACTGAACATATAAGTTTCTAAATACAAAATTCAATCCAAATATTGCTCTATAATTATTACAAGACATTTTTTGTTAATTTATTGCAAAATAACAATATTTTAATCACAACTATATGATATTTTCATGCATAATACATCTTGAAAATGTACAAGTTGGATGTACTGAAGTCAAACAATACACAGTAGAATGTATACATCAAAATTATCATATTAATTGCATATATTAATAATTGTTAATAATTAAAAAATTAAATTGAATTTCTTTAAAAAAAATTTATAATGAAAGGAGCACTATGAGATCAATGAAATCACTATGCATATTTTGAAGAGCTTTCTTTTTTATAATAAATTACTTATATAATTATTATTATAATAATAATAGTGAAAAAACACTTCAAATTCAAATATTACATGGTCAAAAATGAATAAAAAGTTTCTATTTAAAATACATTATAAATTAGACTTTAATTTTATCTAGGCATTTTTGCCAACTATTTACTAATATATAATATTTTAATAATGATGATAATTTAACAGAAAAATTACTATCTTACTTTTAAATCTATTCCAGCAACATGGCCCCTTCCAAAAAATTGAACAGTATGTCTTTCCTTGTAGATAGGATTATAATCAACTGAAGTATCTTCAGATGCATCCCAGTCAAATACAAATTTTCTATCATTCAAACGTCTTACTCTTCTTTTTTTTTTAATAAGACCTAGATATCTTTCCTGAAATGTTTATAATTTTTGAATATTTTATTTAAAGAAAAAATAATTTAGTTTAAAACATTACTAAAATAAACAATAATATTCTAAAAAATTTAATAAAATTTCTATATTCATTCGTAATTTATTGGCAATAATTTAATATAGTTATGATTTCAAATGTTCAAGTTACAAATATCTGGAGTTACAAACTTTCATACATAAAAAATTGAAAATTGTGCAAATATATCACAAAACTATATAATTATTTACCATATTAAAACAATATTTCACGATATAAAAGCTTTCAATAAAAATTCACGTACAGTTGAGTCTCTATAGTCCGGTCCTTCGCCAGTCTGACACTCTGCGAACCGTTGCGCCACCCACGTGAAATTTTCATGTCACAACCATGGTCATAACTTGTCCATGTGCAAGAGAGAGAGAAAATGATGTAAAACAAATTGTCAGTCGCTATTTGTTCATTGCACAGGCATTATAATTGGACTATTTTTTAAGTTCAGTACACTGTTTACTATAAAATAGTGTTTTTACTGTATCAGTGTTTGTTATTTATACATAATGTCACAAATGGAAAAAGTGAAAAACAAAAACATAAGACATTGACTGTGGTCGAAAAGGCAGAAATAATTAAGAAACTTGACTTGGGAGAAAAGTTTAGTGATTTGGCTTCGTTTCATGGTATTGGACGAGCCACCATTTATGATATTAAAAAAATTGGGATAAAATTAAGGGTTTTATGAAAGATTTGAACAGCAAGAGCAGTGACAGGAAAGTCTTAATAAACTGATGTATTCATTTGTGTAATTCAATTTTCCATTGAACATCCAATAATCTGACAAGCCCTGAAACAATATGTGTCGTATTACGGAGCTTCTACTGTATTATAATTGGATATTTAATTCAGAAGCTTGAATAGAAGACATTGTTTTAAAAAATTACATTATGCAATATATATATAATCTTTTCAGTATCTCTGTTAAGTGATAAAAGTGATATAAAATGATATAAGTAATTAAAAGTAAGGCTAAGTGATAAAAAATTTTGAGTTACATAACTTAAATTTATAAATAAGACTCAATAACATCTAAATTATTCTTTTGTCATTATTATTTTTATTATTATTCTGCTTTCTACATTTTATAATTGCCAATAATATTAATACCTATTCTCTCTCTCTCTGCTTTATCCTTAAAGAATAAATAAATAAATATATACAGGGTGTTCGCAAAGTCAATGAAACATTACAAATGGCTATATTTTCACAGAGACATAGATTTATAATCATTCACTTGATTGATTATAAAATGAAAGATACACTCACCAAATTATGTTTCCATATCTTACAAATGTTCAATGTGTCTACCATTGGTCACATATCACATATTTATCCTATAGACCAGTTTGATCCATACTTACTCAGCATATCACGGGTGAATGTAGCAATGGTAGCTGTGATGCAATGTCATAGATTCAGTAGGTCCTGTGGTAGGGATGGTACGACGACTTTGTCTTTCAAATAACTCCACAAGAAGTCACATGGGGTCAAGTCTGTTGACCTTGGTGGCCAGTATTTGAGTGCCTAGTCATGTGCTGAGATACAGCCAATTCAACAATGATCAGTCACCAGTTGTGGCAACAGGGACTTCATCCTACAGTTAGACAGCACTCCACAACATTTTCACAATGATGTTTGTGTGTATCTAAACAAGGAGTAGCCACATCATTGGATTGGCTGTGTCTCAGCACATATCTAGGCACTTACATGCAGATACCAAGGTTACCAGACTTGACCCCATGTGACTTCTTGTGGAGTTATGAAAGACAAAGTCTTCATACCATCCCTATCACAAGACCTACTGAATCTGCAACATAGCATCACAGCTGCCATTACTACATTCACTTGTGATATTCTGAGTAGGGTATGGACTGAACTGGACTATAGGATAGATATGTGCCATGTGACCAAAATGGTGGACTCATTGAACATTTGTAAGATGTGGAAATATAATTTGATGAGTACATCTTTCATTTTATAATCATTCAAGTGCATGTCTATGTCTCTCTGTAAAAATATAGCCATTTGTAATGTTTCACAGACTTTGTGAACACTTTGTATATGTATATACAGGCATACTCCATTATAACATACTAATTGGGACCAAAAAAATACCTGAGTGTTTAATGAAAATATGTTAACTGAGTATAGAAATTACATTATAAAGGCTTGGCTGGTTCCCAGACTAAAGGTTGATAGTAGATATAAGTGTATCACTCAAGCTCTTCGAGCAAGGAACAAACACATCTATTTCATCAAACTCAAACTTTATTTATTAAAGTACTTTCAGCTCTATCGAGCCCTCATTAGTATAACTTTACAAACTAATATCTTTCAATAAACATTAAAATGCAGTTATATAACCGAATATACATTTTAAACATTCCAATATTCTAAATTCAAATTTGAAAAAATTTTCTTCAACATTCACTATTCCCTTTATGTCAAATGTCTCTAATATATTTGCATTATATATTCTAGAAATAAAAATACTAATATTAATAATATTCTCTTAGGTTGGGGAATAATCTTTCTATTTCTATGGGCACCTTTTCTTAACTCTTGTGCTGTCCTTCTTTTGTACTCACCATATTCCCACACCAAGCTAACTCTAAAGTTATACTGATGAGGACTCGATAGAGCTGAAAATATTCAATAAAGAAAGTTTGAGTTTGATGAAATAGATGTGTTTGTTCCTTGCTCAAAGAGCTTGAGTGATATGCTTATAATTACCATGGAGCAGTGTAATGAGTTAGTAAATTTCATAGTAGATATCTAAGCCTAATTTGTAAAGAATCAAATATTTTTCATTTGATTCTCAAAGCATTACATTCTATTGATTTCATTTTCCATATTAATTATTATTTAGTTTCCAACAATAAAATTTTACACATATTTGATTAATATTTGCAATGAATATTTGAACTTCATTTAGTTATACTGATAATGGGAAAAATGTTTAATTGATAATGATTATAATTTTTGTTGCAGATTTTGAGAAAAAAAACTTTTTGTCAATATGGTCATTTTTATTAGGAACTAGAGTGGACATGTATGATATGTCCCTGCTACTGAATTGGACAAATACTAGAGTAGGAAAAATGATTTTGGAAATTTTTATCAAATTTGATAATTAATAATGAACAAGCCAAACTTCCCCTGGCGGATAAAGTTTTGAGTTATATTTTAGAATAATAATTATTTTTGAATTACAGCTACGGTGCCACCATCTATTGAATTAATGATTAAATAATTTTATAATTACGTACTAGGGTGGCGCCATCTAGTAATTAATGATACCGTGGTCTAACTGGTTAAGGCGCTGGGGCGTTGACCCAGAGATCCCGGTTCGATTCCGGTGCGGTGCGAAAATTTTATTTCGGGAAAATAAATTTATAAAATTATAGTTTAATCATTAATTACTAGATGGCGCCACCCTAGTACGTAATTATAAAATTATTTAATCATTAATTCAATAGATGGTGGCACCGTAGCTGTAATTCAAAAATAATTATTATTCTAAAATATAACTCAAAACTTTATCCGCCAGGGGAAGTTTGGCTTGTTCATTATTAATTTGCAAAATGGTTTATCCCCTGTACGTTAGTTGTTTATAATTGAAATTTGATAATTTATGAAAATAAAAAATATTTTGAAAATTTTTGATTAAATAATTTTTCTTATTTTTATTCAATAATTTCCAAAAAAAAACTTTAAAAATTTCAGTTTTTTTATGATAGTTGTTGACAGATGATGAATAATTTTAGACAAAGAACAAGGTTTTGAAATATAATGGGAGGTAACAGTTTGGTCAAATAATGCAGGAAATGAATGAATGCAAATAAAATCAATAATAATATATTTTTTTAGATAAATAGTCAAAAATTAAAATTTATATTGAATTATTATTCCCAAAAAATTTTGAATAATTTTAATTAAATAATTATTGCATTTTATATACTGTTAATATAAATAGCAATTATATTATTTTATATTATCAACTAATGAAAGTATTATAATTTCAAACAAAAAGTACATAAAATTCTTATTTATGTCGATTGCTAGTGGTATATAGATAGTTAAAATATTATGTAAACAGTTCTATCAAAAATATAGCAGGAGACAGTGGCAGAACTATAATGCACTGAACCCTGCAATACAAGGGGAACAGAATTATAGGAGGACCAAATCCTCTTTGTATTTTCTTTACCGTTTTTTTTAAATTAAAAACATAATACAATAAAAATTAAATGCACCATGAAAAGAGTGAAACATTCATTGAATCAGAGCAGTAGACAAAAATATGGAAATAAAAGATGTCATTAGAGATTTTGCAAATTAAAATCCAGGAGGAAGAATTTAAAATTTTAAATATATTTTCTTTTGATAATTTTCAATTGTGTTTTAAATGATGCAATTTTGTTCATTTTTGTTATTTTCTAATAAAATTATCAAGATAAAATTTTTTTTGTGATAGGGGCCTGAATAATATTTTGGGGGGCCAAAAATTTTAAGTTCTGTCACTGGCAGGGCAATATGATCTTTCTAATTGCATGGGAAATAATTGAATATAAACAAAAATCAGCTGATTATATCTTTTCTGTTAAATGAAGTTTGCTATTTTATATAATCCAATATATTTGATGAGATATGATTATTTAATTAAGGTATTTGATTATAATTGATTTGAATAAGTCATAATAATGTTTACATATTGTATATATACAGTATGAATATGGAAATATAATATTTAAAATATAAATAAAATCTCAAAGAATAATGAAGGACTAATTTATTTATTTAAAATTGTAGCACAAATATGATTTCATTATATTTAAGCTGTTATCAAAAATGATTGTATTCTCAGTAGGAATCCTATTTATGATATCATTAGCAAAAAAATGTGATAAAATACACAAGCAGTAGTTTGCTTTACTTTTTAACTTTAGCAATTAAAAATAATTCAAGAATTTATATAAATCTAGAAAAGATGATGCATGCACCATCAAATTATTGAGATAAATGAAAAAGAGTTTATTTAATAATAAAAGATCAAAGGAGAACATATTGAAGGATTTTATGAAAGGATGATTGTCAGAATATTGCCATGATCATTCAAATTATGTGAAAAGTTAAAATGTTCCTAGAAAATTCAAAATTCTTTGTACATTTATTAAACAGATACATTGTTTATATTTAAAAATAATTTAACAAATAATGCACTAAAAATATAAACAATCATGATATGAATGTATAAGTACTGATTGCACAAAATGGATGCCAAATGAAAGGCAAAATAGAATTTTTTTCCTGAAAAATATGAATTATTTTATGATAATTAATTTTTATAAATTATAGGACACAAACAGTGTCTCTAATCCTACCAAGTGGAGTCTGTCTTGATGTGGTAGGAGGACTTACAGGTTTGTCACTATGTCTGTATTTGTTTTGTAGCTGGGCCAATATATTTATAGTGATAGGGATAAACTAACTGGCTCCAATGTTGAGACAGCATTCATGCCAAGATGTATCTGCACTGACACTGACATCTGTGCACACACATGTCAATGTCCTGAGTGGGTTGAATGAAAACTAGGCTTGACTCTATCTGGAAAGTAGCCTGTCATAGGCATTGAGGCTGGATGGAATCCACCTGGGTCCTCACTCAGTAATTCAGACACTATCCCAAGTGAAGAAATTCCTATTGAGCCAGGAAAGCCAGATGCATTCCTGTGATCCCAAGGAAGCTTTTCAGTTTGTAGCTCAACAACTCAGTCCATCGGTTCAGGATTAAGAATTGGCCTCCCAAGGTGCTGAAGGGATGAGTGGCTAAGAGATAAAAGCCTTAACAGTGCCAGTCCAAGAATTGATCGATCTCAGACTGATAGGGACTTTGTCCTTTTAGACAGGGTGGGAAGCTTGCTTCCACAAGACAGATTAACAAACTCTGTGGAGTTGCCCTGAGTGACATTTCGTCATGACAGGGTACCTGAGCCCGGCTAACTAATGGCACTGGTGATAATGTCATGATGGTTTTCAGTAGTCGTCCTGTGCTGTACATAGGCTGCATTGGGATACAAAGTGGAGTCTCTTACCCTTTTTTGATTGTCCATGTCCATATGACAATGGAGGAGGCATGAGCCTTGAGTGCTCTTCCAACTATTAGGAGCAAAAATTATCTGAGATCTAGGTGCTGTTCAGCTGCCAGCACAAGGAAGGAACTTTAATATTGCTGTGCTCGTCCAACCATCAACTTTGTCACCTGAGAGTCTGCCTTGATGTGGTAGGAGTAAACCTCACTTTCAAGTGGGTTGTCTTTCTCATCCTTCAGAACCAGTTGTTTATAATGTTTAACAGCATCTTTCTTGGCTATTACCAGTTGCTACAGCAACACCATGCATGAGAGGCTAAAGGAGAAGGTTCTTCTATCTGGCAGGCTGGCTGGATCAGCCTGGCCTCTCATTTCATGGATCTGGAGGTGGTGGACTATATCCTCACTGTGCATTCAATACGATTAAAGCCAAGTTAGATCTTACAGGAGGATCCTTGTAGTATCTTAAGTCATTGCCTTTGGAGCAATGTCTTAAGATTTTTATGAGCCAGTGTTCCTGTCACTAATTTGGAATAATGAAATTGACACTTGGGAACAATGTATTAGTTCATCTATTGTAAAAATGTTAAACAATCATAAATATGCACTGACAGTGGAAATGACCATTTTTGTTCAAAACATAATATTAACTTGACAAAGAAATATTTTTGCCAAATTGATGCACATATAAGTTTAACTGCATTGTTTGTTAAGATATTATTTGCTCAAAATTAAAGTTTTTATTGCATTTTTATTTACTTTTCATTAACAATATTCTAAAATAAACACTCAAAAAAGCACTAAGGCAGGAATAAAAATATCACATACACAAAAGTTTTTTAACATAGTAGCACTTTTGATTTATTGCAAATCCTCTTCAGCTACATTAAACAAACATTAAAATACATTCTACAGAACGCTGACAAATTCTTAAGTTTAAAAGATGTTGCTATAGCAGCCAACAAAAATGCATTAAAACATACAGAAAATTAAGCATTAAATAATAAAAAATTAACAGTGAGATATAAAATAAACAAAATAATCATTAATAATAATATAAGGAAGATAATCAAAAATTCAATAATCTTCTATTACAAACAAATAATAAATGTCATTTGGTATGCATAGACCATTTCCAAGCGTTACTGATACTGGTTGAGTCCAATTTATTAATTGGCTTAGCTTTCATATTACGCTTATCAAAGATCGTTAAAGTTTCTGCAATTCTACCTTTCCTAGGATCTTACTCTTTAATCAATAACTTAGCATCATTCCATTCAACTTCTAAGTCACATACTAGTGCCCGTTGTGCTAATGATGTTGTGGCAGATTTATTCTGTATATCTCTTAAATGTTCTGGAAGATGTTTTTTTAAATGAGCGACCAGTGTATCTGATATAATTAGCATTTTGGTCTGTGTCTTTATCATATAGTGGGATTTGATAAATGCACGGAAAATAAACTTGATCAATCTCATCTTTATCATTTCGTATTAAATTGAATAAAGTGTTCCTCCTGTTAAATGTAATCCTTTGGCCCAAGATTTTTTCTAGCTTTTTCTTATACTTCAAAGTATAAGAAAAAGCTAAAAAATATATATATATATATAGTATATTTTCTGTATGTTATAATGCATTTTTTGTTGGTTGCTATAGCAACATCTTTTAAACTTAAGAATTTGTCGGTGTTCTATAGAACGTATTTTAATGTTCGTTTAATGTAGCTGAAGAGGATTTGCAATAAATTGAAAGTGCTACTACGTTAAAAAACTTTTGTGTATGTGAGATTTTTATTCCTGCCTTAGTGCTTTTTTGAGTGTTTATTTTTGATTATTTAGGTAGAGTTCAATTATTTGTTTTATCAACAATATTCTATTGTGAATTAAAGACTAAAAGCTGAAATCTGAAATGCTTATTATTTTTTGTGCTGTTAATGTTTTAAATAAACTTTGCTGCATAATTGAGCTTTTATAGTATTTTTATTCTAGATTTACAACATTTGAATAATTTTTCATCTGCATACTTTTATCCAAAAAAAAATAAAAAAAAATGGAGGAAAACTATGTAAGTAAATCAGTAAATTGATGGTGTATTAGAATTAAGGAAATAAAGTACTATATTTGTTAATTATAATCAAAATAGAATAAAAAAATAATTACCAATTATTACTGTGGCATAAAACTTTGATAAATAGTAATTACTTTATATTAATTAAAATTTTATGAAGATTCTAAGGGAATAACTGCATCATTAAAATATTTTATAAATGATGCAATTTATTTTGATAAATGATTTTTAACTTGAATTAAACTGAATTTAGAAAAGATTCAATTTTATCAATATTCAACTGTAAAATTTTTATAAAAAGTAAGAGTTTTATCATTTATTTTTATTCCATATAAATTATAATTCAGTAGATTTGAAACAATATTACAAACATATATAATCTATGAGTTCTAATGATATGTAATAATTACATGATAAAAAAGGAATTCAATGTAATAATAGATATAGCAATTAATGGACAACACACAATTTATGTTTGGCCTTCTTGGATTAAAGGATGGTCTAGATCCCATGGACTTTTTGCATATTTATTTGGTAAATAAATTTATATCAGAATCCAAAATTCAAATGCAAATACATAGTTTTCGTGTGTAGAAATAGCTATGAATATGTGAAAATAATTCTGTATTTAATTTAATGTACAGATATGAATCGGGATGCAAAAATCTATATACTTTATAAAAATAGCCAGATGAGAATATTCTTATTTGACATTATAATAAAAGTTTATCTTTTAATTCCAAATGAATGAGAATGAATATATTATTTCAATGATAAAATATATATAGTTAATCAATGTCTTCAAGATGTTATTTCCTTATGATTATAATTATCGTACTTTTTCAAATTAAATCATCTGAAGTCTGCTTTCTTTTCATTTGTTTAAATTTAAGTATAAAGAAGAATCAAGCATCCGAAAAATATTTGAAAAGTACATACATATTCCACATTATTAAGATCTGATGACAGATAATGGTATGAAAGATTTTAAACAATTCATACTAAAGATCTAAAAGATAGTTAAGTACAAGTTAAAATAGCAACTTTTCTGTACAATATTTCTAAAACTGGTTTAGTCTGTGTAATAAAATTATGTAACATAACTGAAAAAGTTTTTAGGAATAATGAATTAATATTAAGAACAAATTGCAAAAATATAATGTTAAAACTTCAGTTGAAGGTATTTTCATTGTTAAAAAATTCATTGTTATTTCAGTTTGATCATTTGTTCACAGCTACAGAACCAGATGAAGAAACTCATTATGCTTCTCTAATTAAATTAATTTTGAAACAGTATTTTACTTGTAGACTTCATTATATCTGTAGAAACAGGTCTCAAGAGGAAAGCGAATAACTGAAGTTTTACTATTTATTATCAAGAACAAATATTAATTGTTTTCATCATTCACAAAAAAGAATCTATCTTTTAATCAGAAAATAATTTTTATTTAAAATATTAATTAAAAAAATAATGCTTTCTGTGAATTATTATTCATTTATAAATTTCACTGAAAATCTTCAATCATACCAATAATAAAAATTATTTCAAGACTAACATATATGAAATTAAACCAAACATTTCAAACCAAATTAATTGCTAGTGGAATAATTCCGGATTACTTTTTATTTTAATGAGTAATTTTCAAATCAAAGTTATGGTACCACCATCTAGTAATTAATAATTATACTATAATTTCTATTAGAGTATATGAAATATTTACAAAAATGTTAAAATTTTAAATTGCAGAATAAATTATATTTTAGTTATATCTAATAATCTTATTCAAAAAGTATTAAATAATTTTCTTGAATTTAGAAGAATTTCTTATGATTCATATTATAGATTTTTACTCTAATGACATTTACAATAACTGATATTTAAAATAAACCATATCAAAAATACAATATATAATAAACCTTAATTGCTTCTAGTTCTTTTTCTTTGTCTTTGTTTTCTCTGATTTTCTCTCTACCATCTTCCTCTTCAATTATATTGTTTATAATCATTCCAGAATCTCTTGGCATTGGCCTATCTCTTCTATCTCTATCCTCTAAAAGAAAATTTTAAAAAATATATAATAGTAAAAATTATTATTATAAATGGTATTTTGTGGATTAAATAAAGCTTTTAAAACAATAAAACAGTCTAGTGAATAAAAAGAAAAGTAAAGTAATTTTAAATATAGTATGTATTGATTGCAAGAATCAAAAATATTAATTATACAGACTTCAAAATTATTAATTAAACTTATATAATTAATTTATTTCATTAAAAAATATATCACTATATGAAAGTTTAATACACAATTTAATTAGTTTAAATTAAATTGATGTAAATATATTTTCTTTAGATGATACAATTATTAAATTTTTTTCCAATAACAATTGACATCTTTTAAAAATTGGTTTATATTGTAGATAACATAAACTCAAGCTAAAATTAAAACTTTTTAATTATAAGAAACATTGAAAATTATTTTCAGTAAAGCCATCTTCAATTCAAAAGAATCAAATACATAAATTTATACATATATATGATGGAATTACATTAAAAACATGTTACATTAAAGTATAAAATAACAAAATAAATAAAATTCAAAATAATCAAATACATAAAAAACAAATGAAAATTTAATATTAAATTATTTAAGAAAGAAAATTAATTGTTCTTTCAAAAGCTATTTAGGGATTTTTATAGGATTGTGAACTCACATTGTTCCACTTGTTTTAAATAAATTTTTAAATTTATTAAAACAAGTGGAGCATATTTTACTTTAAATTTTCTTTTGGATTTTAGACATTATTTTTGATTTTATTTTGCAGTGTATCTCTTCTATATCTTCCTACCTAATCATTCTATATTTCAGACTTTCTTTATAATCAACAATGGTTTGGACATCCACTTCAGTTGAGTGAAATGCTTTTGTAATAGGGCTATGCTTTGTCATCTTTTTCTGTTCCTTGTCTTTGTCTGGTGATCTGGGCCATCTTGGACTTCTAAACCCAGCAGTGTACATGCCCTGATGACCAAAAATGTCAGCCATCCTCATCTTTCTTAACAAAATTTTTGTTTAGATCAAAATTCTAGACCAAATCATCATCTACTGTTAATAAGTTAGCCTTAACAAAATATATCTGCTATTATTATTACCCACAATGATCATTTGAAAACAAATCCAACAAATAGTTATTTTGATCATTCCATATTATTGTCTAAGAATCTTTTTTTACTTACAAATATATAGCATAATGAATATTTATTTGAAGGATAACAAATAAAAAAAAAATAGAAAACAATATTTGATATTTATCATATATTGTTTATATTTCTTATAATTGTATTTCTTTTTATAAGAAAAAAAATGTTTTGAATGTTTTGGTATAATTGCAAGACTATAAATATTATTAAAAGAATTAGCAGACAGTATTAAGTTTATAGGTACTTTACAATAACAAAAAATCAAAGGACAAACTTCTTAAATTTGATAGAAAAAAAGAAAGCTCTAGTTCATCTAAAGATCAGAAATATTTAATACAGTGGATGATCAGTTAACGAACATAATCCATTCTAAGATAATGTTCATTATCCGAATTGTTTGTTACCTGATCACCGATTTACCATAGGTTTTTATGGGAATTTGATTAATTCATTCGGGGACCCAAAAAAAAAAAATTAATTAATTATATAATTTCTTACTATATTTATTTATATGTAATAATCTAATATATACATACATAGTCTTGCATTTTCATCTATATGTTTATTTTCTAATATAACATACATAGTCTTGCATTTTAATCTATTATATGTTTATTTTTTCCGTTAAAGAATCTGTCCAATGTCGATTGCTTTTCTCTCTTCTTCAGGATTTTTCGGAAGCAATAATAGCATTGTCGTGGTAGAGATTCCAAACCTATTGTCCTCATCTTGGTATGGCAGTGCATTCTAAGACCAAAATGGTAAAATCTCTCTCTTACCTTTTTAATAAATCTTTGATTTGTTTTAAGTTGTCTCTGAGTTCATTTTAATTAATAAATCTTTGATTTGTTTTACGTTGTCTCCAAGTTCATTTTAATCGTATAAATCTTTGATTTGTTTTAAGTTGTCTCCAAGTTCATTTTAATCAGAAAAAACTATTGTTTTCCCATTCTTACCCATATCTCCATGAACGTGCAAAACCTAAGCCTTTCATTCTGTTAGGTTAGTTAAGCCGCCATATCCTTGTGAGATATTTTTATCTGGTGGACTACTTATATTTAGCTACTTATGGAGCTCATCACAGGCTAGCCAACACCCATGATGGGGTCAACCAGATGGTTGAAAAAAAGGATCAGGAGGGATCTGGACGGGACCCCTCCTGAAAAATTGGAGGAGTGGAATCCAGATCCTCCAGCATGGTAAGCCACAGCTTTACCACATGGCAATCCGGCCAACCTATTATTCTAGTGGGTCCCATAGTTTGTTCTGTGAAGTGTTCTTTAACCGATCACCTACTGTATTTCATAAAATTTAACTAATTTATAGTTGAATTATAAAAAACGGCCATTAAAAATAAATCATTTAAAAAAAAAATTAAGAAAAAGTAAATTGAACCTAATCTTACAAATTTTGCCCTTGAAAGTAATGAAATTTTAATAATTGGAATATTAGTGCTATTTAGAATTTTTATTAGTGAATTAATAAACAAACTAATAATTAAATTAAAAGTGGTGTCATCTGTTTTAATAGCTGAATTAATTTTTAATTAATTTCTCTAAAGAAAAAACTTGCTTCAACCCAAAATCAAACTGGGGACCTTCAGGCTAATATCCTAATTGCAAGATCACTGAGACCACTTGGTATGTTAGTTTTTCTGATATTATTATTTCAAATTTATAATTAATCGTAGGCATTAGACTCAATTGAAAGAAATATTTCTGACAAAGCTTTCCATCAACCACAGGTCTACAGTGACACTAGCTAACATTTAACTGGCATGGTCATAACAATATAAACTAAACTGCAAGAATATTACCCATGTTGAAAAATATTAATCAAATTATTTATCAAAATACTGATATAATTGTGCTGATAAAGCATGAATGATTTAATAAACAGAGATGGTGATTTTTGTTGAAATTTATTGTAAAATTAATTTAATTGTATTTCACAGTTTATACAGGCATAAGATAATTAAAATATAACAGCACAAGTTCAAGCAAAAGATTGATATATTTATTTGCTAAAGATCTTTCAGCTTAGTTTTTTTAAGCTGAAAGATCTTTAGCAAATAAATATATCAATCTTTTGCTTGAACTTGTGCTGTTATATTTTAATTATCTTAGAGAAGAAGCAAAAAGTATTTTGAACTTTATTTGAAGTAAAAGTAAACAGGCATATACTGGAGTTGTTATCTTAGGTTCCAGATTGATGTCTAACTCGAAAATGTCCATAAGTCAAAGCACTGTCTTTTTTCACTTATCAATACATTATAATGCACTGCAATTATCATGTGTGTACATAACTAACATAAATGAAACATTTATAACTAAAAGAAACATCATAAGCTTTATTTTGAAAAATAAGCTTTCTTTTTTTTTTCAAAAATTTGCTGCTCATAACTCCAAATTAATAATTGAAACTTTATTGATTGATAGCATTTCAAAATATACATAAGTCCAAAGTGCCATAATTCGAGTAGCCATTTATTATAATTACTACAGTAGATTTAAAAGTTAAACTTCTTGTTTTCTACAGTTATTAATAAATATTAATTGTTTACACATTAAATAATTCGAACTTTATAAATACCTCTTGCTTCACGTAACATATAATATAACTTTACAGCACTTAAGCAAGGTTAATTTTTATTTTGGTAAAGCACTTTCGGACTACATTCAAGTCCCTCGTCAGTACCAGCTTCTCCGAACCCACTTTTAAATATAAAGAATTCGGCTACAGTTTATATGAATTTAGAACATTCAGTTACAGTTTATAATCCATAAGAACAGTGTACCTTGTCCAACTGGTTAAACTAAATTAATCAACAGTCAATGGCACAGTTTTTTTGCAATAATGTTGCAGTTCTTCTTTTTCGCCCTGCCCGGGCTTCTGATTTGTGACCCCAAGTGTCATTTTAATCGCCTGAATTTTGTCTATACATCATAGTGTAGTTTTTTTGAAGGAGATAATTTACACCCTGTATAGTAGTTTAGTTTCAATCAAAAATAATCTGCATTACTTTTTCTGATGGTTCTTCAATCCAGGTTAATTTAATATCAAATAAAGATGCTATAGACTTTAACTCCTATAAAAAATATAAATAAATAAATAAATAAATAATCTTTAAGTCATTTAAAAAAATTTAATAGAAATATAAAAATTGTTTCATAATTGCAATGGTAATATTATATCTGAAAGTTTGAAAGGCATATATAAAGTGTAGAACTGAAAGAATAAGTTCTACACTTATATGCAATATAATGATTGAATTTGTAGCAGTAACTCATTTTCTGCTACAAAATTGAAAAAATCAAAATGGTGGCATGAGAATCTAATGTAGCATGCCTCTAGCCACCATAATTTTACAGCGAATTATACAAATTACTTTCATTTCTACACTGTGCTTAAAGCAATAGTTCATCTGTACAAAAGCTCATTTACTTATCTGACAATAATAATGAAGAATAAAAATTCTTTAACATTTTATATGATAAATAATTTTATTATTATAATTAGCCTGATTATAAAGATTATGTTTTCATTTCTTTAGATAAATTATTGTTTCATCATAAACTATTCATTTTGCTAATCTTTACTTACTATTATTATATTAAGTAAAGGTTTAAACTTTTTTGTTAAGAATGGAATTTGTTTTTAACATTATATCAATGGGAAATTGATTCTTGATTTAAGAGTTCTTACTTTTTAAGCTCATTCTAAGAATGAATTAACTTGTAAAGTCGAAAATTACCTGTATTTATTTTATTTTGATGATATCTTCTGTACAGTTATAAAGTATCTTAGTAAAGATGCTTTTCTCCATCAAAATATCAAATTTTAAAGAAAATTTAGGAGTATAGTTATAGCAAATTTTAAAATATATTTTAGAATTTCATGTTGAAAATATAAAAATCAATTATTTGAAAAATAATATTCTTAATTTTAAAAAGTTGTTAAATAATGTTTTATGATATCAAAATTGTCATTTTTTAATGAAATAACTTAAGTGCAAGTATTATTTGGAAGAAAAAAAGAAAACAATTAATTGCCCTAAGAATGCATGCTTTAAATAAATTATTTAGAATAAACCTAGTCTACATTAATATCTTCAGTTTTTCCATATTAAAAAAGAATTTCTGAATGGAAAATGTTCTTTATACAATTCTTACAAATATTTTAGTAAATGAATGAATTTTTTCTAGTGAGTTCTGTATTGTTTATTTTATGAATTTAAGTATATTAAAAATAAATCAATAATTTATTGTTAGAATTAATATGTTTAAAACAGTTATAACTTACTAATTTTTTTTTAAATTACCTTCACATCAAGTATAAAAAATAATAATAAAATTACAATAATAAAAATTAAATGATATAACACAAGAATCCAAAATATGTATACAATACATGACTCTTCGAGTTATGAACATAATTCATATGTAAGTTTTGCTTTTAACTCAGATACAGTTATTTAGCCCCAAAAAGTACTGAAATAACTTTATACACTGTGTTTTGTAATATATATTACGACTGGACCAATTAGAAGTTTCTTATTTCACATATATGAACAAAATGTTCTGATTATAAAGCAAGGGTTTTTTAGTGAAATCTCTGCCATCTTGAAATATTGTTGTAATATGTTAACTAATTGCATCATTTTATATAATATTAGTTGGTAGAGCATTCTACTATTATTTTGTTTAAAATTATTGAAGTGTTTTTGAAATTTCATGTTCATCACACCATCACATGATTAATCATGTTCATCATAAGTATGAATGTTTGTAATTTGAGGAAATCCTATATTTTATTTATATAAATCATATTGTAGTAAGTTAAAGAATAATTTGTTTTAAAAATAGTAATAAATAAAAATGCAATTTATATAATAATTTATAATTTTGGAATAAATTTTGCAGCTGCAAATTTTTTTGATTTAAAAATGAAAACCTGAATATCCATGATCTATTTATGTTTTTAAAATATGGTGCCAAACTTGTTGTAAGGCGTTTTATACTACAAACAAAGTATTTTAAGTAGATAGTATTTTTAGTTAGTAGAGTTTTTGTATCTACTTAAAATACTTTGTTTGTACTATAACATTGCACAGAAATATTGCCACTTTGCATTGAAATTCTTTAAAATTGTATAAACAAAAATTTATTAAAATCAATCAATGAGCAATATAATAAATACAACAGTTATTCAAAGTGATATCTTCGAACATCACAAAATCTGCTATATTGTATAAACAAAAATTTATTAAAATCAATCAATGAGCAATATAATAAATACAACAGTTGTTCAAAGTGATATCTTCGAACATCACAAAATCTGCTGTTTATTCTCTGTCATTATATAAACAAATCACTTCACAGAAAATATCCAAGAAATTATGATTGGGAATCACATAGTCCAACATACTGATTCAGCATACTCATTCTATTGACCAAGAAAAAGATTATTGAGATGATTTTGAACAGCTGGTTATCAAAGTGTATTTATGATTATGTTTTCAATCGTAAATACAAATCATGTGTTTTATCAGCTTTTGATAAGAACATCTTCACAAGAAATGCAAGACAGTTGTCTCCTTTAGACAATTCAGCAGCAATGTGGATCACTGAAACAGTCGTTGAGAATGCTACACTTCAAACGACTTTGGATGGCCATAGACGATTTCAGCTTTTGCTTATTTGATGTATAGGGGGTAATCACTGCTATTCAATCTATATGAGACATTCGTGATGACATGTCAATATCATCCTGTTTTGCTTATTCAATGTACTGTGCTGTACTCTATCTGAAGTTTGACATGCCTTGAATATTTCAGAAAATTTTAAGAATACACTGCATTTTATAAAAATAGGTGCGCCACACGAAAACTTTTTTCCAAAAAAATCTATATTTATTATTGTGTAAACCAAGAAAATAGTCACTACTTACTGCCAATCTAAAATTCACATGTTCGTGTGCAAACCACAGTAAATATTTATTGATTCTCTTACACATATTATTATTATTATTATTTTATAATTCCCACTTGAACAACTAGCTCCCATGTAATGTCATTTTCAATAATAAACTGTTGCCACATAAAATTTGCTTATTATTGATTAATATAACATTTATTATTAAATTTTTAGCAGAATCGTTTTAAAACAAATTAAATATATTGAAAAGTAAATATTAATAAATTTACCTTAATTTCTATACGAGTAAAGATCCGCGGAAATTAAAGATAATTTATTATTTTGCAAATAAAAAATTGATAACATTTGAAAATCGAATTGTAAAATACGAGATGATAAGTTCAACCAACAAATTTATGATTTAATTCTAGGGCGTTTAATCTGCAACCCAAATTACTTTTTTTTTTCTTTGCTTTAGGTTGCATTAGATTCAGTTAAGCATTACATCACATTTAGGATATTCTGTATCTGATGGAGCTTGTGGGCTCTTATCTTTTAGAGCCTATCACAGATCCGTGAACACCATCTTTCAACAGAAGATTGAAAGATGGAGTTCAACGAACCAGATTCGGACTCTCCTAAAAACACTGGAAGTTTTTCAGGATAATTGAGTTGGCCAGATAGCCGCGACGAAAGCATGCTTTCCTGAAAAAAATGGAAGTTTTTCAGATATTATACTCTATCCAAGTTTTAAAACTCGAATTCTGCTTGTGCTATATAAATCTTTGCATAGATATACCAAAGCTCATTAACTAATCTTTGCTTTATTGAGGATAAGGCCAAAGTTTTCACTGATTATCATCAATACTGCGAGGAAGTTTCGTGGCAAAGATAACAAAATAAACAATTTGATCATTTTCACAGATACGACATACGACATTCTCATATGACAACAACATAAAGTCTACTAAACCATCTGAAAAATTCATTCTAGTTATTATTGATAATCTGATTGCTGCTGTGTCAAAAAGACAAATGACATTTAAGAAGTTGAAAGTTATATTTAAGTTTCTTTGCATTTACTAACACTGACCCCAGAATAAATTAGGATTGGTACGTCAAAATTAATCTAAGCATTCTCAGATGTTGAAAACGAGTTTGAAGAAGAATTGATCTATTTTACTTTTGACAGTTCATCTTTTGAAAACCGATTTAGCTGACAATGTTTCTGAATATCAACATCATCTTTACGAATTAAGATTGTATATCTTATACTTGATAATTCTTTCGGTTCCTATTTTCCTAATGTCGAGATAGGGGCCCGATTGGCCGCAAGCGGGTGCCGCCAGATACAGTATATCCCTCATGCAATATGGCAGTCAGTCGGCCGGATTGGCCGAGTGTACAAAACACAATCAAATATTGAAGTTCGTCGGCCGGATTGGCCGTGTGGAAACGCTTCGGCTTTCCACTCTGGAGGACCCGGGTTCGAATCCCGGATCTCACCCCTTGAAAATATTTATCATGGGATTCGGGCCCGGCCATCGATCCCCATCCTCCACAATTCGGCTGACCCCTCCGCAGGGGTGGGCAGCCTGTGGAAGGGCTTGTTTCGCTCCCCCAAATAATATTCTACCTGAATAGAGTGTGGCGTCATCTGTTAAAAAAAAAAAAATGTTGAGATAGGGCGGCCGGATGGCCGAGTGTTAACGCGTTGGCGTGCCACGCAGGAGGACCCGGGTCTGGTGCCGGATTTTTTCGGGGTACTGGGCCCGGCCCTGCGATCCCCGTACTTCACCATCCGACCCTCCTCCACAGGTGTGGGTGCAGCCCATGGTTGGAACTGGCCCCGCTCCCTTAGTAATCTCCCTGATTGGAAAGGGGGAGTAAAATATGAAAAAAAAAAATGTCGAGATTGGTTGGCCGCGTGGAAACGCTTCGGCTTTTCACTTTGGAGGACGCAAGTTCGAGTCTCGGGTCCCAATCCTTGAAAATATTTATCATGGAGTCCTGACTCTTCTTCCATAATTTGGCTGACCCCTCCGCAGGGATGGGCAGCCTGTGGAAAGACTTGTTTCGCCTCTCATTTAGTATTCTTACTGAATCTTACAGAATGGAAAGTGGCGTCAACTATTGACAAAAAAAATGTCGAGACTATTGAAGATTTATCTTACTGTGATAGTTAAAAATTGAAACGTGTCAAGAACGAAATAAGAGCAGTAAAACTAAACTCTTTTTCTTTGATGAATATTGACCATGAGTTACTGAGAGAAGTAAACTCGTCGAAGATAATTGATGAGTTTTCAGTTGTCAAGTTGCAAAGTCGCGGATTAGAGCGAATGTCAATACTATTGATTTTAACTAAATCTAACGTCTAGCGACTCTGCAAATTCCAGAGTTCTGCCTGAGCTCAGGTCTTTTACTAAGATCTAACTTAATACTAAATTAATTTCAAAAACAATCTAACAAGAACGTAACGTCTAATCGACGAAACGAAAACGGAAATCGGAACTTATAAATAAAGTACCGATTAGGTGTTAGACTAGAACGAACAAACGAAGTTAGAACTTACACTAATAAACTAAAGAAATTCTCAAACAAGTTAGATAATAAGAAAATATAAATTTATTAGACTCGAAACACTTACAAAAGTGTTAATAAATGCTTTATTGAAATTATAATAAAGCAACAATAATTTGATCGACAAAACTTGTTTAATCCAACTCAAATATCAACAATTAATTAATCACAAAAAAAATGAACCTTAAGTACTACTAAATTTCACTACCTCCACCTCCGATACAAACTTCGAACAAACGTCGATCTTTACAAGAACTCAAATGTCACTGGCCAATTTTACGTCTGGAATCAACACCTCTCGTTATCAAACAGCACCTTAATTGGCTGTTCGAATGCGTCCTCTTTTATACTCCAGTGACGAACACTTCCGTACTCGATCATTTACATACTTATACGTAACAAGTTCAAAGTTATTAGTTTACAGAGTAATTCATTCATGTCATTATCTTTACAATTAATTTATATATCGAACAAAACACCGATATGGATCATTCTTATTTTCACATATCAGTTTCAGTGGTAAAATTTATGTAGATAAGATGATATCATTAACCGGGATAGCTCATCCGAATACGGGTTCCGACTCCGTATCACGTGATTGCCAACTATGACAGAGAAGGTGAAGTAAGTTAACTTTTAAACTAAAATATAAGTAGTTATTTTATATTATAACGTATTATATTTTAGTAATAATACTAAAATATAATACGTTATCCTATAATAGGCTAACGTATTATATTTTAGTATCAATTTTACGTCTGGAATCAACACCTCTCGTTATCAAACAGCACCTCAATTGGCTGTTCGAATGCGTCCCCTCCGTATCACGTGATTGCCAACTATGACAGAGAAGGTGAAGTAAGTTAACTTTTAAACTATATAAAATATAATACGTTAGCCTATAATAGGCTAACGTATTATATTTTAGTGTTATTTATTTATTTATTTATTTATCGTTGAAAAATATAACGATAAATAAAATTAATAGAGTGCATAATAAAATAAAAATAGGACAGGTCAAAGTTAACTTCCTCACAAAGTTTCGTAAACGGGAACCTCGCATTTCTGGTTTCTTTCAAAAAACAAAACGCTCCCAGTTAAAACAATTTTAAAACATTTTATTTCATCTGAATCATATAGCTAACTGAAGTTTAATAAAAAGTGTACTCAACTGAAAATTTATGGATTGATTTTTTTTATTTAACTTAGGAAATTGCTTAATTAAGTTCAAGATAATACTAGCAAATGTTTTCAAAAACGTCATACTGAAAGTCGCTTGAGAGCAAGTGATAGACCAATCATTCAAATATCTGTTGTTCTATAAATTGCATTGAATAAAAATTTATGAATTATTACCATTTTTTCCTTCACATATATCCAAGGTTACCATCATTCAGTCATTTTCCCCCCTCTCCCTGAGTGAGTTACAAAATATAAATATCTATGGAGAGCCAGAGTTAGTAATGATATAGACCTCGCGGATCCTTAAACCAGCTCTGGATTGGATAAGCTAGATTATAAAGAATTGAGATCAATAAATTCGATCTGATGCTTTCATAAAATTTTTCGAAGTGAAAATTGGAATTTATCTCAAGACCTTCTGGGTGAAAAGCCGAAGTGTTTCAAAATCCCCAATAAATTGAAAAGGTTGAATTTAAATAAAATTTTAAATTGTCCAGATTATTTTCAATACAGTACTTTCTTTTAAAAGAAGAGACAATCTTTCTTGGGCACTTTATATAAAAAAATTTTATATTTGTATGACGAATTATAAATTCTAGATGGCGTAATATGTCAATGTTTTTTCTTTTTTACGGGTCTGATGTGAATACGTTTTATTAATTTGTTTTGTGATATAAAATTTCTAAACATGTCTCGTCATCGTTCTGTTAGAACGATGAATTATGACGATGGTAAGCTGAATAATAATTTAATAGTTTAATTCTGATTAGATTAGTTTGGTATACCATTAATTTTACATCAGTTTAAAAGCAATACATGTACATTTTAAATGATCCATTAAAAACAATGAAATTCTCAAAAATCAATGAAAATCACGTAAAGGAACACGCATTTTATCTTTTTGCTGAGGTAGAAACCCAATTTTTCATTTATGATACGTATGGGAATTCTAAATAAATAGACATCTGCCATTTTGTTTCTGTCTCGTCGTCATGCGCCTCCTTGCGATAACATTATCGAAATGGACCTAATTTTCGTATTAAATTTAGTCAGTGAGAGTCGTATTATCGTATATCAGAATTAATGAATATTTAATTTTCTAATAAACAAGTTTCAAAAATCATATGCATCAAAAAGACGGCCATTAGATAAATAGCAAGGATCCATTATAAAGAGATTTGGGAAACAATACTGATCTGATGTGATTTTAAATTTGGCAAAATTTTATTCCTTTTTTTACTATACTTTATAAATAAATATATTATGAATCATCTTGACTATTGATAATATAATTCTAGTGAAAAGAATGTAGCTTGACTCTAGCATTCATCCTTGGTTTAGACCAGTGGTTATCAACCTTGTTTTTCTCCGGGCCGCATACATTTCTTTGCTATATTAATCGTGTAACACGAAATCACATAAAATGAGTTGAACTTAGCATGGGTGAGATAGGGATAGGAGTTTCTTTAGAAGGATAAAATAAAATGAAAGCTTTATACCTATGAACAAAAGATCAAATTTTAATGAATAAATTATATTAACTTATAAAACAAAACACAAATTTTAATGAATGTATTTAATTAATACAAGTCATAAATAACTAAACACTATATAATTTTGACAGTCTGCAATTCAATGCTGAATGGACTGGATCTGGTGAGTCTGGATCATCTCTCCCTTGCTCCCTTGAAGTGTCTGGGATGATATGATGACAATGTTCAACTTTTTTATTGAAACAGTCGAAACTCAGTTGACAGGCAGCATTCTTCATCTCTCTATAAAATTCTTTGTAACAATCCAAAGAATTCTGAATTTCTCTTGCAATTTTGGTGCTTCTAGTCTCATCAGGATCATTTTCAATTATTCTGATGGCACTCTCAATGTGTTTAAAAAATTCAGTCATTTGTTTTGTTGAAAGTTGTTTGATGGGCTCAGAAACAAAGGGCTCCTGATTTTCATCATTCATGTTGTTTTCCATTTCCAGAAGTTCTTCAGTAGTTGAACTCTGATGAGTAGTACTCAAGCAGTTCATCATGAGACAATTTTTAAACAAAATTTTTTTAATTTTTTAGTTTCAACTCTCTACTCCTTAAGCCTTTGACATAGTAACATTAGAAGATTAAGCTAAATTTCTTTACTTTTTTTGAAATTCTCAAAGATTCAGGGAAAATTACTATAAGAACTGACAAAAGTTGAAGATTCATCCACATGAGACAATTTTTAAACAAAATTTTTTTAATTTAAAAAGTTAATTTACTTTCTAAAATTGTGTTAAAGCAAAAACATGTAAACTGAGATTGCGTATAGCGAGGGATACCTGTATATAAAATTAATTACATAAATATATACCAAACAATTTTCTCCCTATAATATATAGGTCTTATTCATTTATATAAATTTGATCTTACAAAAAAAGCATTATGATGCCAAAAATATTTTGAAAATCACCTTTAATATTCACTATAGCAATTTAATTTTATATGGTAATATTGCAGTGATATAGTTAGGCTTGTCATAATTCTCTGGACATAATCCAAAATGCTTGATGGGAGAGATCAAAGTTTTTTTTCTAATATTGTTATACGTGCTAAAGTATTTACTCAGGTATTAATTAAATAAATATATATAAAATTACATTTAAAAATTTAGATCTAGATTTTGGATAATCATTTTGGTTGATGTATAGCTTGAAAGATTCTGTTGAGATATGAGGCTATTTTATTTTAATGGAAATGTGATTGTATTACTGTTGCATTTGGGTTACAGAAATTTCCCCATATAATTCAATAAACTCTGCTACTTCTTTTAAAGAGTTATTATATGGTGTGCATTCATAGAAATATTATTATTGGTTAATTCTTTTTGACATAGAACTGTTTTTCTCTGCACTAAGTAGAGGGTAATCTTGGGAACATGGATGCAACAAAAACATTTCATACTTTGAATGCTTATATTTTTGAAACTAATAATCATAGAATAATAATTAATAATCATTAAATAACATATTGAGTCCCATTTATAATAAAACAAGTTTCAACTCTCTACTCCTTAAGCCTTTGACATAGTAACATTAGAAGATTAAGCTAAATTTCTTTACTTTTTTTGAAATTCTCAAAGATTCAGGGAAAATTACTATAAGAACTGACAAAAGTTGAAGAGTGAACATTGAAAATTTCAAATAAATAATTTAGTACAAATATAATGATGTGAGAGTAAGTGGTGTTGCCATATATGAAAAGGACGAAGCCAGCACAATGACAATTCCAACATACTAATGAAAGTTGCTGGTAAACATGATAGGTGATTTGCTTCTGCAAACAAATATGGAGACATATACACAGTGGAGGCAATAATTGATGATGATAACTATTTATTCATGTCTGTTCATATAAATCTTGACATCTCCTTGAAGAACATAAAATTCATCATTTTACTTAATTTATTTGCTTACAGCCTCAATGTTGGTAAAATAAGTTCAGACCTATGTCAACTATCATTTGCAGACTATTTCAATGCTGTAAAACTAGTGAAATAGTACCATGAAACAGTGACAATTGATGATGTAGGTTATAGCAAAGTTGCTATTTGACCCTTTATGTTTTTGAAGATAACTGTCCAAATAAACTTTTAATCTGCTCTATTACATTCAAGTGATATTAGGTTAATCCAGTTATGTCATTTCAAAATTATAATAGCAAAAATGTCTACACATTAAAATTTTTATGTAAAAAGAAAACAACTCACATAGGAATACTCATACAGAGCTTCTATGAAAATCTTTCCATGAGAACAGTGATGAGCTCTTAAAATTTTATATAAATATTTACAACCGATTTTAGTTATCTCGATGCGCTCGACGCGGCTGTCGCCTGGCGACCATGAAGGTCAATGTTGTGCTGAAAAGTTGTGCTGTCTTCACACTCGTCGTGGATTTATTGTAATAAAATGGAAAATTCGAAAATTAATCGGGAAAACTGGAGTCTGAAAGAAAAAATGTTCTTATTTGAATTATGTCGAAATTCTATTGATGTATTGAAAATAAACGAATCAATTTGTTGGCTAATTCCATAAAAAATGAATGGAAGAAAATTTTATGTAATTTTCAGTCTGTTTAAGTTAGATATTTTATACACACACGTTTTTAATAATACTGTATTTAAATTTAATGTCATGTATACTAAATATGTGTAATTTTATAATATTAGAGTTATTAACATTACTATTTCTTATAGATAAATAATTAGAAAATTTAAAAATTTTTGTTGAATTATAGCTGATAATCTAATATAGTTAATACAATATTTAAACTTTAGTATATTTTCAGTAGGTGTGAAAATTCAGTTATAAAATATAAATATACAGTATATATTTAGCTTTGGTGAGAAAAGAAATCTTAAACAAATTAAGGAATTATGGAAAAGAATAAAATTACAGGCTAAGAAAGAATATAGAATTTATAATGATTATATAAGAAAAATAGGAGGGGCCCACTTCCAAAAGATTTATCATATTTTACACAAAATTTATTAAACATAATTC
>AYEL01081736.1:0-16419 GCA_000484575.1 Olivierus martensii | reverse complement strand
TCTGGAGGTTACACCGGCTATTAATGCAACAGCATTTCACATTTGAAATGCATTTTCTTGAGCTTAAATTAACCTGTGATGTTGAAAATTTAATCAATTAAACATGCTAACAACACAAATGCATTGTCCAAATTTCATTACTCTACAATAATTTTTTCTTGGTGTTGGGATTTTTTTTTCCGTCAGTGTATATATAATAAATATTAAATGAACTTAAATGCTGAATTTATTTTTTATAATTTATTTTGGATATATCATAAAACATTGTGTATTGAGCAATATACTGCAAAATCTATTAATATGTTAAGTGTGTTTTTCTTAGAAAAATTTTAAATATGAATAGTTATGAGTCTATTAAATTCTTGTTATATTTCATATTTAAAACAATGCAAAATATCAATAAAGCACAAAAGCATATTTTTATCTTTGCAAGAGTGTAGAATTATTCACTTTTTTCAAAGATATTTTCTTTTTCACAATTAAAATCACTACAGGTCTAATTGACTTATAGCCTATTCTGTGTTAAAAGTTAAAATTTATTTATTGTTAAATCAGAATGAATTCTTTATTTTAACATTTTATCTTATCATACTTTTTTCAAGCTTTTGACATTAAAACATTAATCAGAATTAGAAGCCTATTTGCTTCTTTATTTAAAATTAAATTTTTAAAAAAGGATATTTAAAAGATTTTCTTTTGCTATATTTTTTTATAATTTGTAAATTTAGAAAACAATGAAATAATAATGTTGTTAATAAAAAAAGGATTTTTTATTTTCAGAATATGATGGCTATTATGAGGAATATGGCCATTCAGTTGAAGAAGAATTCTGCATATCACCTAATACAGGTATTTGATATTTATTAAATAGATAAATTACATATTAATTGAAATTTTTAAAATTTGGCTAAAGAAAAATTGAATGTAGAAATAAAAGAAAGTCAATTTTAAACAATAAATAGGAAAAATGAATACCTAACTTGCAAAATTTGTTTAAACTTTGTGATGCCTTCTACAAGTGTATTCATCAAATAACAATCAGTCCAAAAGTTGTATGAATTGAGAATAGACTGTAACTTAAAATATTTTGCTTTTATTCACTAAAATTTTCTGAAACCAGATTATTTGATCTGTCATTTAATGGCTTTTTTCAGCAAACATGACCTACAGCATTAAATGAGTAATTAGTATCATCAATAAATTTAAAAAAAAAATATTTTATTTATAGATAACTTGGTAACAATATTAGAACTTAAATTGCTTGAACTTAAATTGAAGATTACTTTGCTGAAATATAACATGTTAACTTCTATAAGAAAAACTATAAGATAAATATGATATGATTATTAATGATGATATGATTATTAATATTGATATTATTATTATGATATGATTATTAATATTGATAAAGAACCTAAGCTGTTGTTAGAAAAAATATGAAAAGTGCATACTTTAACATATGTATGGCTGACAACCATCACAAATTGTATATAGGTAGTCCTTGATTTATGACCATCTCAACTTACAACCAGTTTATTTATGATGGCAATGAAGTCTGTTAATTTTGAGATTGGTCAATGCAATTCAATGGATTTGAGTCCCTGATCCAATGATAGAATATATGGAAAGTATTCTTTTCTGTGTCTGATTTCTGTAGTTTTGTGTTCTGTATGTTTATTAATATAATGTATAGTATCCTAGTAAACATTAAAAGTGAGAATTCCATAAATTTTGGGCATTTTGACTTCCCACCATTCAAACTTATGACTACGGGGATCAAAACCAAAACCTATTGTAAGTCAAGGACTTCCTATACTCACTCCTAGTTTCTGCTACAGTTGATGTAGTGTTAAGACAATTATAATCAGGCATAAATAAATTTAGCTGATCAATTGAAAAATACATAATTTACATATAATAATTTAATTTATAGTTTAAAATTTGCAAAAAAAGGTGCAAATTTTTCAATTCTGATTTTAGCCAATGTCTTTCTACATTCCAAATGTTCATTCACTGCTTATTTTTACTTATTTAATTAATTAATTATAACTAGCCAATTAGCAGGAGTTATTATACTCACAGATAAATTGTTTTAATAAAATTCAAAGTAGCGCTTTCGGAATTCTTGTATTCCCTCTTCAGCTTTACCCATCAAAAATCCTTTTGATGGGTAAAGCTGAAGAGGGAATACAAGAATTCCGAAAGCGCTACTTTGAATTTTATTAAAACAATTTATCTGTGAGTATAATAACTCCTGCTAATTGGCTAGTTATAATTAATTAATTAAATAAGTCTTTCTACATGTTAAGAGAAATGATAATGAAAACTAACCAATGTTGTTGTTAACTAAACAAGAGAAATTGATATTATTTGAAATTTACAAAGGATTACTGTAATTAATAAATAATATAAAACTTTTTACAACAATCATATGAATGAAATTTTACTTATTAAAGTATTGGACTTTAAAAAGTTTATAACAAACATATTTTGGATAAATCGATATTCAGTAGATTCCTGGTTAACCCTGGTTATTCACAACCTAGAAGTGACATTTAATTATCAATGTTTTGCTTTAAATATGATTGTAAAACATTTTTAAATGCCCTAGATTTGTTTATTTTTTTATATCTTACTGTTAGGATAATTTGCAATCAAAATTAGAATTAAATTAAAATTACAAATGTTGTAATAATTTCTTGTTGCATATAAATAAATTTCTTTTCTTTTTCATTAAATAATAGAATATTTTATATGTAGATATAAAATTTTTATTTTTTAATTTTAAATCATTGTCCTTAATTTTGGTGTTTTTAAGTATTTTGTATCTTAGGGAATTAAGTTTCCTGACTGTTCCAGATAATTGGAAGTCTATTATATTTAGATTGCATTGAAAATGGAAAATAAAATAACTAAGGAACTATAAAGAAAAATAAAATTATAAAGTTTGAAAGGCCCATTTTTGTTTGAATAAAAAAAAACTTTAATACAATGCTCATCAGTATTTCTATTGATTGTCATTTAACTATATTTAAAGCCAATTGACAATATACACTTTTAATATTAATATACTATTTTTAATGAAAAAAATTCAAAAATGCAGATTGAGAATATGGAAAAAATAAATTTAATAACATCATATTGTGAGAAACTGATTAGATTGTATTCTGAATAAGAATATAGAATCCATGTTCAAGCTATATCAACAGTTAAGTGTTTAAATATATTACTTTTTTAATTTTTAATGATTCTGTTGTATGAATGAAGTATATAATAAGTGAGAATAGAACTATGCAAGGAATGAAACATCAAAGAGAGCATGAACATTTATCTTACTGATATATTTGTACTCAATATTGTTACTATGTTAAATTTACATATACAGGAATTGTACATTCTTATCAAATTTTGGAGCATTCTGGATACCTGGATGCCTTATTATGAATGCAAGTATTGGACAGATTATCCAAATAATCTGTTCAATACTTGTATTCATAATAAGACGAACTGTTTACAGTATGGACCAAAAGTCTCTTGCATCCTCAATAAATCACTAGCTGTTATGCCAAATCTGTTAATGGAAACAAATATAAAATCATGGGTGGCCTTTCAGATGGTCCTGTCAGAGTAATCTTGAACATGCAAATTAGGACAAATAGAAATTCCATCTCCAAAATTATAACAGATTGAAAAATATTTCCTTTTATGAATGTCTTCAGCATGTTATTTTGAGCATTTAAAAAAACTACATTGAAACTGGATGAATGATTCACTCAAAATGTGAAAAAATATTGCTTATCATTTCCCACCATGGTCACTGATATGATGTTACTGGATATATTCCTATGGGGCTACATCAAGGACAAGATGTATGCTATAGTGTCAGCCTCAATGCATGATCTGAAACTACAAATTGAACTAATCTGGTCAGAAATAACACTTATTATGAGATTCAATATACTGAATTCTGTCAGAAATGGTGTGCAGTTAATATTGAAGCAGATGACACCATATCGAACACATTCTATATTGACATTCATCCTTTCAGATGAATGTTTACATCAGTAACATAATCATCATTATTACATTTACAATGTCAAAGAAGGCTCTTATGTTAAAAATGGGAATTTGATAAACAATGTTTTTTGACAGTTTGAGCAAACCATTCATCTGATTTCAGTGTAGTTTTTTAAATGCTCAGAATAACATGCTGAAGACATTTCTAATTGGAAGTATTCTTCCAGTTTTGGAGTTGAAACTTCTGCTTGCCTAATTTGCATGTTCAAGGTAACTCTAACTGGGCCATCTGAAAGGCCACCCATGATGCTATATTTGTTTGCATTAACAAATTTTGCATAACTATAATGTTTAGTGATTTATTGAGAATGCAAGAGATTTTTGGTTCACCCTGTATATATACTGTTATTTCATTTAGTTAATTACTGAAAATAATGTTTTTTGATATCATTATTTCTAATGATATATCCATTGCATCTAATTAGAATTAACTGACAAATATCTTATAGATCTTTTAGTAATGATAAAATGAAAATTATTTTTTTGAGAAAAAGTATAAGAAAACATTTTATATTAAAATAGAGAAATGGTATGAAATCACTGGTATATTTACAATATGGCATACTACTATTTCTCAGAATGTTTACTAGCATATTCCAGTCAGATACTAAGCATCTCATTAAAGCAACAGAAGAGTTCTTTTCTTTCTCTTTATGCTAACTGAAATTAAAATTTAATCAAGTAAATTATAGAAAAATATATTTTTAATTATAAAATCCATAAATAATATGTAATTTATTAAAAAATAAATAAAAATGAGTCCATCATTGTAATGAACTTATATTCTAAAAACAGAATTTTATTCCAAAAACTATATTACAGAATCTGTTTTGTTATAAAAATTTAAGTTAAAAATTACAATATTAATTTTCATTTATTGCTAACATTTGTAATCATGATGTGTATCTATCACCCAAAATGTTCGTTAGCCCAACACCAAAATGTTAATGAATTAAATTAAATTATTGGGAATAAATTTGTTGTATAGAAGAAAATTTTTAAAGCATATTCTTAGCCCAACACCAAAATGTTAATGAATTAAATTAAATTATTGGGAATAAATTTGTTGTAGAGAAGAAAATTTTTAAAGCATATACTGCAATCCTAGATCAATATAAACAATCAAACATAACCACACACCAAAAAATCAAATACAGTTTAAAATTAAAAAATTTATTTCCTCAAGTTTGGCTGTGTTTAATTTGTTTTTGTCCTATTTTAAAGTTTAAAAAACACTTCTATTCAATTATAAATATTATTTAATCTTTGATTTAATATTCTAAACTCGAAAATAGTATAAATTATCATTATGAAAACATTGTAAAAATAATCATAAACAAAAAAGACAGATAAATTTATATTGAACACACAATATAAGAAATTATTGCATGGCTTAAATTTGTTAATTTCATATGAGAAGAGTTATAAAGTTATATGAAAAGTCTAAATATTTTATCTAATACAATATTGGTATACAAATTTTGTAAAATTAGTTTTTGCAAAAGAAAAATCTTGAAAATAAATTATTTAAAAAGTTTGCTTGTGATAATTGTTTTAAATTAACTAATAAATTATTTTAATGTATGTATTTTGAACTTATGAAAACTGAAATAAGTATAATTTTTCTAGCTGCTCAGTTTATGTATGACCGTAACTCAAAGTCGCATTCTATGTCTGCATTTTTGAGCCCTGAAAGTGTGAAAGAAGAACAAGAAGAAGAAACTGAGAAAATACTTTCACGGGGAGATAGTTTTAGTACTTCACAGTCAGAAGTAAAACCTAGTGATCATGGTACAGTACAATTTTAATTAAATAAATATGTAAAACTAATATTCTATTTTAATGAAAATATATTTAAAATTATTTGATATTCATATATATTAGCAAATTTTATATGAAATTAAATGACATGTATTATAATCCTTTATCTTTAATCATTTCAAAATAAAGATACATTTAAAAAGTAGATGATTAGTTTTTTCCAAATTTGCTTATTGTAATTTTTTATTATAAAATTTTAATATAGTCTATAAAACTGAGATTTGCCTTTGACCAGAAGAGCTTTCTTTAAAATTATAATGTAAAAATTCAGATTAAAAAATGTAATTATACATCTGCTCCTCAAGTTATGAACATAATTTGTCCATAAGTCTTGTTTGTAATTGTGATACTACAGTTATTTGGTCCTTAAAAGTACTGAAATAACTTTATACATTTTGTTTTTCTAATATATTTCACAATTGAACCAATTAAATGTTTCTTATTTCACAGATTTGAACAAAATTTCTGATTATAAAAAAAGATTTATTGGTGTTGTGAAATTCGGGGTTACTCCCGAAGCTTCACCAAGGTTTGGACCCTTCGCCCCCTCCGTTGGACCCCTTTTGGGCACAGTACATATTGTAATCTCAATCTTGAACTCAGTTTGAATAACCCAATCCAACAAAAAATACAAAGCGTTGATCACTGACTTCATCAATTAACAATAAATTAATTTTTTATTAAACTTATTAATTTACAACAACATACAAACTTCAAGTACAGGTCGTTTCAAATATCTTGGCCAAGGGAAAAGACATGCGCAATAACAAGACGAATTCATTGCTTTGGAAAAAATGTTTTGTTAACTGTATTGTTCCTTTCACAGTCCACTTTTAATTTGTTTCTACTAGTTGGTAATATTTTGTGATTTCTACGTGTTTTTCAGAGCCCCACGCAACTTTCGTTACGCGCAGAAGTCGGCCAAGATATTTGAAACGACCTGTACCTTAAGTTCCCATTCAAAATATTATTAATACAAGCAAAGTCTACATTCCAACAAAAAAAAACGTCCACAAAGTTCAATACAATCCATTAACAAGATGTAACATTAACACCAACACGACGAACACAGCCGTAGGAAGCACTGATGCCAGAATGGGAACTCTTCTGCCCTCTCGTGGATAATCCTGTATACCATTTCTAATTTACATACAAACCTAATTTTATTGAATACACAACCTGAAACCACAATCCATTAACAAGATGTAACATTAACACCAACACGACGAACACAGCCGTAGGAAGCACTAATGCCAGAATGGGAACTCTTCTGCCCTCTCGTGGCTAATCCTGTATACCATTTCTAATTTACATACACAACCTAATTTTATTGAATACACAACCTGAAACCGCCAAACTAATATACAATTTCTTTTTACCTAATACCAAAATTTTATAACAAACTCCAACTTCACAAATATTATAATTAGTAATAACTTAAAAAAAAAAACAAGGTTACTCTCTTATCGTTCCTCCATCCAATATGGCCGAACAATCACACACCTCCCTAATCCGACACAGGTAAGAGAACATTTAATCAATAACTTGTTGCCTTCACTCCAATAACAAAATTTTTGCCAGAAACACATTTTCTGATCCTTTACAGTGTAATCAACATCATTTTGAAATACTGTTGTAATATGTTTATTAATTATATACTTCTAAATTATATTGGTTGCTAGAGCATTCTACTAACATATGGTTTAAAATTATTGAAGAGATTTGAAATTTCATGTTCATAAGTATAAAGGTTCATAACTTGGAATGTGTGTGTGTATGTATACAAATTATTTTATATATTAATTTTGTTTAGTATATTTTGATATGTCTGTAATTATAAAATTTTTAAATAAAAATTGATTTTCAGCAAAAATTAATGCGTGTGTGGAAGCTATGCAAAATGTTGTCGGAGAAACTATTCCTGAATCAACATTAAGAACTGCTGCAATTAATTATAATTATAACTCAGAGTTAGCTCTTCAAGCTGTATTATTTCCAAGTAAGAATTACAATTTAAAATATTTTTAATTTTATTTAAAAAGTAAAATAAAATTATATATCTTATCTAAAATAATAAGACTGTGTGTGTTTATAAGATATAATTTCTCAGAAAATAATTTTAATATCAATGTCAATGAAAAGGAATGCATGAATATGTTTAGTTAAATTTCTATCTGCTAAGCTTATTTGCATATTTTCAAAGTTTTTATAATTTCTTTGAAGACAATAATTAGATTTTATTACTTTTTTATTTAAATAATTTATTTGCATATTTTTGTTTATTTTGACAATTAGTGCATGATCAGATTAAAGTATAAGGCACAATCAATAATTTCTGGAATTTTATAATTAAAAATATAAATATCTATTTTATTTATTAATTATTGTTTCCTTCAAACTAATCCTCTTTAGTCTCAATACAATACAGTGGATTCTGCTTAATTAGGACACTGGTTAATTGGGACAAATCTCAAAGAATGGAAACTAAACTAATAAACTAATACATAATTTAAATGCTTAATTGGGACAGTAGCAGAAAAGGAATTTTCAATTTTTGATATATTTTAGGGATTTTTCGAAAGTATGGCAACACTACATACACTAATACTTGTTGTGTGCTTTCTTAAAAAATTCCTTATATAAAAATTATAACATTTTATTGTACCAGTAATTTTTCAGGTTAAACCTTTCTACAAGACAATACAGACTAACATAATGGAACGGGTCATTTCTTCGGGTCCTATTACATACATCATCATTGACACGCATCACAATGGAGCAGGTCATTTCTTCGCATCCTATTATATACACATCGTCGACACACTGTCGCCACACTAATATGTCCATTCTTTAGTAAAATTATAAATAAATATCATCGTTGATAAATAATGCATAACAATTAGTAAAATTATAAGTAAATATCATCGTTGATAAATAATATATCTTTAGTAAAATTATAAGTAAATATCATCATTGATAAATAATACATAGCTAAGTAAATATCATTGTTGATAAATAATACATAATAGTACTGTATTCGGCAACACTAGCATGATGAGAATCAGTTATCTATCAAACACTAGTGTGATGAGAATCAGTTATCTATCATCGTGAGTCTGGCAATTGTGTGTCTACTTAGGAGTCTCTCGTTACTGTACCTAGCAATATTCATTTACAGTGTCGATTTTATTTAAAATTTTTAAATCTTTGCCAAGATGCCAAGAAATGATTTTACACTTTCAAGTAAAATTGCTTTGCTGGATAAAATTAAAAGCCAGCCATTTAATACAAACCATCGTAGACTCCTGATATAACTGGTATACCAAAATCTACTATAGCATGTTTTCTACAATAAGAAAATCAACTGTGTGAGGAGTGGAATTCCGGGAACATCCAAAAGAAAGCGTGATGGAAAGGATCCAGAAGTCACAAGAAAATCAACTACGTGAGAAGTGGGCATTACAGAAAGAAATTCTAACAAGAAAATCAACTGTGTGAGGAGTGGGCATTACAGAAAGAAATTCCAGAAGATCAAAGCAACTGTGCAAGAAGTGGGCATAACAGAAAGAAATTCCAGGAACTGTCCATAAGAAAGCGTGATAGGAGTGGGCATTAGAGAAAGAAATTCCAGGAACATCGAAAAGAAAGCGTGATGCAAGGATCCAGAAGTTGAAGAAGCATTAGATCAATGGATTTCTATAGTTGGCGGGCGAGGCGTGAATATCAGTGGCCCAGTGTTGAAGAAGTCAAAGGAGATCTGTAAAAAACTAATAATTAGGTACATATTTATATACAAAATATATATTCTATAATTAATTTCTGCAATAACAGATGATGTGCATTTAATATAAAATATTATTAAAAAATTATATTAAGTGAAGACATATTGTATGTTAAATCAGGATGATTGATTGGATTATCACTTAATGTTTGAAATTATAACTTTCAATTTGATTTTATAAAAATGAATCTTTTTCTTAAAAAAAAGGCATGAGTTTAATTTGTAAATCTGAGTTGTGCAAAGTATTTTTTCCACCCTTAAATTTTTAAAAAATTTAAGAACAATTAAAAAATATTCTAAGATTGAAGACAGTGCTGCCTGATCTTACCCTAGTCTGTGTAGAGAAATTTGAAATTTAATTTTCATAAATATATAATTAAAAATGTATTCCTATAGATTTAGAAGAAAAAGAATTCATGAGGAAATCAAATCAGAAAAAAATCTGGATCCATAAATCTTTATTTGAAAAAATTAATGCTAATTCTTTATATATCAAAGATTAATGATGAAGCTGAAATTTCATTATTACTAATGGATGGCAAAGTATTTATATCTTTATTTTCTTACAAATTTACAAAATGTATATATAATTATTTATAATAATTTTTCCAAAAATCATTTTAATAAATTATTTCAATCAAATGTAATTAATAATTTTTTTATATAATTAATTTGAGAGATAAAAAATGAAATTATTAAACAGAATATCTTTATGACATTTATAAAACTTCATTACTAAACTGAAAGATTTAATTTTTCTTATTTTTATTTAATAAAAATAGCAAATCTAACTGAAAGGAATTGGTGATGGATTCATGTTCACACTGTCAAACCAACACTGACCATCATTGACATGGACAGACACATCAAAGTATTCATTTTGAGAATGTTGATTGATGATTGTTCATCTATCAGTCACCAACCAACGTTATAGAACTGTCCCTGTCAGAGACTTATGATGTGAATATTTCCATTGTAAATATATGGAAGAATATTTTATTTATTTGATGATGGTGGTTTCATAGTATATCTAATGCACAACATAGTATTTATAGTATGAATCAGCTTTAAGATGAATATGGAACAACAGGTAGCCCATATTCTTGTCAAGAACAGGTGTAGAGTTATTATATTCAATTGAACAGATTTGAATTTTCTAAATAATGTTTTAAAATATCAGTTACATAGTATTATGGAACAAATATAAATAATAAAAAGTTTGAATAATGTTGTTAGATATTTGTTTTATTAATAAAAAAATTAAAAAATAATTTTTTAAAATATTTTTTAAATAAGTTACAGACATTATTGACTGTGCCTTATAGTATTGAATATTTTCATTACTTATATGAAAAATTTTATTAGCTTAATTGTAAGTTTCTAATGATTCTGTTAGTATATATTTAAGATTAAAAACAATAAATTTAACACTGATATCTAGCAGAAAAACTTTTATTCTTAATGCAGCTTGAATATCTACATTATTATTCTAAAATATATAAAATTATAAATTATATGACTCTTCTGCAAATATTTAGCCATTCAATCAAATTTTTATTATGGGAAGATAATGGCATATCTGATGAGTATAACAATAAAACAATCATTAAATTTAAATGATACTCAATGATATGATATAATGAATTTATACAATAAGAGCAAGTATTGTGAAAATATTTTGAATTATACAGTCGGACCCCGTTAACACGTGCTTCAGTAACGTGCGGTTTTACTATGGCTACCTTGATAAGCAATTGCTTGTGATCTCACTCTTAGACATCATCATTAAATCTGCTGATCAGTGATATTAGCTGCACGTTCAACCATTTTGTATTGGTCAAATCACTAGAAAATTCATATCAATGTTGGAACTTATATTATCGTTCAATTTATATTAATACTATAACTCGCGGTTTAGTAACTATGGACTCCCGACTACTGCTTATTAACGGGATGAGACTGTACTTTAATTTTTTCCTAAATTTTTTTGGATAGTTTTGTTAGTTTGAGCAAAAAAGAAATAATGTTGTGTGTGATTAAAAACATGATGCTTTAATTTTATATCATATCAAGGTTATAAAAAACTTCCTATAATAATGGAAAAATTTATTATAACTGATTTATTAAGAAAACTCATTGTTCATTCTATTGATTAAATAACCAATACAAACATCTTTGAGATGAATAGGTGGATTCAAAGTTTATTAGAAAGAAAATAGCTGGCATGTTATTCCTTATTTAAAATTATGAAGTTGGCTTATTTATTCATCACTATATACTTTATTTTTTTGCAAAAATATTGAAGAAAACTGAAATAATAATGTATAAATTAAGAACAGTTACATCATTTATTAGGATCAATTAGGATCATTTATTATAAAAGTGGTGTAAATCCATTTTTTGAAAAAAATTGAGAAAACAATACTTTAGATATAATTTAGTGTGAACTTTTTATTTATGGACAATTTACAGTTTATATATTAAAATTTTTATATACTTTGATCAATGAAAATTTGTTGATTAAACAAAATTACCATCATCATTATGAAAATGGTGCAAAGTGTTTAATTAGACTACAGGCAATGGTGAATTCATTTCCTGCAATCTAATTAAATATTTGATAAGTTAAGGAGTAAAACTGAGGATTTTAGACTCAACATGATAATTTGAAAATCTAAAGTGTTTAATTAGACTACAGGCAATGGTGAATTCATTTCCTGCAATCTAATTAAATACTTGATAAGTTAAGGAGTAAAACTGGGGATTTTAGACTCAACATGATAATTTGAAAATCTATGAGTATGTAAAAAAATATCTAATCATAATTCTCAAACATGATGATGTAAGTATGGACAAGTTGCCTAAATATAATTCTGCAATATACTTATTATGAACTTACTAAAATTTAAATTGATAATATTCATTTTCAGTTTTTGTTGAACCTTCACAAGAACAAAACAAAATAAAATAATCTGCAATCAGCATCATGTGCAGGGCCGCCGAGAGGGGGGATGACATCCGTGACTTTTGTCACGGGCCCGGCATCAAAGAGGGCCCGATATGAACTTACTAAAATTTAAATTGATAATATTCATTTTCAGTTTTTGTTGAACCTTCATAAGAACAAAACAAAATAAAATCATCTGCAATCAGCATCATGTGCAGGGCCGCCGAGAGGGGGGTGACATCCGTGACTTTTGTAACGGGCCCGGCATCAAAAAGGGCCCGACTGTTGGGCTCTAACGCGTCATATAACATGTCTGATAGTTTGCAGCCCGTGCTAGAGTGCACTGTCTATCACCCAAACAAGCTCCCAAAGAAGTCGTGCCAAAATAAGCTATTTTATTTATAATATGATATGTAACGTATCGAATTTTGAATTTATTGTACACTTTTTTAAATAAATATTTAATGTTTTATATGGCTTTTTTATTAAACCAAAGTGATGATTTTTTTAAGTGGAGCCCAGACCACAGACTTGAAAATTTTTCTCAGAAGCCCTGGACATCAGAATCAATTCACCCAACCAGGGCCGCCAAGAGGGGGTGACATCCAAGACTTGTCACGGGCCCAGCATCAAAGACGGCCTGACTGTTGGGTCTATGAGTCACATAATAATATCCAATAGTTCGCAAGCCACTGCCAGAGTATATTGTCTATCATCTAAAGAGTTGTGCCAAAATAAAGTATTTTATATATAACACTGATAAGTACAAAATTACTTTATCAAACAGTTCAAAAGGTCAATTTTAGGATGGACGGCTGCAGTAAGAGAGTGCTGTGCCTAGTGTCTCCAAGTTTAGTTCCCGGATGTTGTACTTCCAAATTTTTCCAGAATGGATGTAATCAGAGATATAGGTAACCCATGGTGGGTACTGGAATAATCTATCGCTTAGTACCAACTTGGTGAAAAGCTGTGTTACACCACACACACGAAATATAGGTTAGATAGGTTACTGAATTGCATGAAAGTTTTTTATTAAATAAAAATGATGCATTTTTTAAAGTTGGGCCCGGACCACAGACTTGTCATGGGCCCGAAAATTTCTCTCGATGGCTGGAATAATCTATCGCTTAGTACCAACTTGGTGAAAAGCTGTGTTACACCACACACACAAAATATAGGTTAGATAGGTTACTGAATTGCATGAAAGATTTTTATTAAATAAAAATGATGCATTTTTTAAAGTTGGGCCTGGACCACAGACTTGTCATGGGCCCGAAAATTTCTCTCGACAGCCCTGATCATGTGCATTTTTATCCATCAGTGAACTGATTTAACACAATCCATATATTTAGCATTTTTATATTATAAAAATGCTAAATTCATTATATCTGAAAAATATACAGCTATGATGCCATTATTGCCTTACATACCTCCTATGTTATCATGAACTATTTCAATACTTCACATAACAATTTAAAGTGAAAAACAGAAACTAATGTTAAACTTATAAGCATAATATAATTTAATAATAATTAAATAAATATTGAAATTAAACAATATAGGGTATTCCAAAAGTCTGGAATCATAGGGGTTTTATAGAACATGTTCAAAAGGACCCCCATATTCATAACACACAGATCCAGTCAATGCCCCCATTCCATTAATATTTGGTTGATGATAGTAGGATCAATCTGCTGACAAGTGTATCTGATTCTGGATGTCAGGTGCCTCAGATCAATAATCCATATGGAAAGTAAAGAAAATGAAAGAATTCACTATGATTCCGAACTTTTGGGGGACACTGTAGTATTTTCACTGTAGTAGTTTTTATTTATAAATGAAACTAGACTAAAATATAGCTTAATTCAAATGAAATTTAAGTAATTAAAATTTAATGATGTAAAGAATTCAATAATTATGAAAATAGTTTAAGTCCATTTATATCCCAAAAAAATACTTTGTTTAGTTAACATATATTTAAATTTAAAACTAGACTAAAATATAGCTTAATTCAAATGAAATTTAAGTAATTAAAATTTAATGATTTAAAGAATTCAATAATTATGAAAATAGCTTAAGTCCATTTATATCCCAAAAAAATACTTTGTTTAGTCGACATATTTAAATTCATAGAAATATGGGCATACTTGCTAAACTTTATCAGTATTTTTGAATTGATTGAAATGTAAATCCTTAAATATCTTGACACAAAAAAAATTGACTTATACCACTTTCATAATAAACGGTCCATATTTTAAAAGAATTAATCTTTTAAAATTAATTTGTTTCTTTTAGTCAAATTTAAAATAAAGGATTTTGATGGGGTTTTTTCATAAAAAATTCATTTATTTATTTTTGAAATATAAAAATTTCAAATATTAATATAGATTTATAATTGAGAACAATGCAAAGATTCTAATTAATCTATCAAAATTCAGTAGTAAATCAATAAATATTTTAATTTTATAAAATTTAGTGAATATCTTTTTAAAAATTAAATATCTGCACATATAATATTTATGGTGATATTTTTTTACAAAAAAATATCCAAAGAAATAGCAAAAAAATGAAGCAACAAAAACAGGTTGCTGTGATTGATTGATAATGATATCTATGTGTTAAGATATTAATACAACTTGTTTTCAACAACCCATGTTACAATCATTTGGCTTACACTATTCTGATGTTACAATTGCTCTTATGATATTCTGAGCTTGGCTATTTTCATAGTGTTGACTAGAAATACTTTTTATTTTATTAAAAATTTGTTGTAAAGCAATTGCTTATACCTTGGATCTGGGTTCAATTCTGGACGATTTTATATTTTGGATCTCAGATTCACTTCCAGATTATTTTATAACTTTAAGGACCTGAGATCAAATCTGTACAATTTTTACATCTTAAAAGGATTCAGTATTCCAATATCTATTATTATTACTACTGACATTATTACTATTATGGATCATTTTTGATTTACAATATTTTTCGACTTATGATGGGATTATCCAAACATAGCCCATCATATGTCAAAGATAACTTGTATTATATATAGACTATTTTAAGTAATAACTGTTAAATTTTCTTTGTAGCAAATGAGCCTCCAAAACCACAAAGAATTCCCAGACAAAGAAACAGAGATAGGAAAAGTAAGTTGCATTAAAATTTTTATTGTAGTAGTTATGAATAAACATAATATATGCAAAGGAATAATAATATTTATCTCTATAAATTTGAAAAAGAAATTATGGGGAGAAAAATGTATATACCACTCTTCTTAATTTTAAAATAATCCATCTATAGTTTTATTTTTTTTGAATGTAAATACAGGTAGGCCTCGATTAGTGCGAGTTCGAATAATGTGATATTTGATTAGTGCGACTTATAAAAATGATACCGTTTTTCAGTTAATGCGAGCATATATTTGATTAATGTGAGTTGTAAGCATAGACCAGTCTTACGAACAAATGTCTGCCCCCTTTTATGATGTCAATTAACAAATTAATGTTAATTTTCGGTTAGTAAAACCAGATGAGGAGCAGTCCAAGAATAGACACTTGGCTTTAAGGGATGAAACACCAGAAAGATGGGCTTTTTGTCGTTAGCTATTTAACATTACTATTATTCAGCTTTGTTATTGTATACATACAGTATAGTAAAGAATTTTCTCTTTTAAAAAGTATCGAAATCAATAAAAGGAAGAACACTTTTGATAATAAAACAGGAAATGAAAAAAGAAGAGGTTAGTGATTACACTAGAGCAAAAAATGGATGTGATTGAGCAACATAAAAGCGG